>JAVSCE010015959.1:0-204605 GCA_032199065.1 Smutsia gigantea
GATCTGGGGGGCTGGGTGCTGCCCGTGATCTAGGGGGATGGGTGCTGCCCGTGATCTGGGGGGATGGGTGCTGCCCGTGATCTGGGGGGATGGGTGCTGCCCGTGATCTGGGGGGCTGGGTGCTGCCCGTGACCTGGGGGGCTGGGTGCTGCCCGTGATCTAGGGGGATGGGTGCAGCCTGCCCTCTGGGGTACTGCAGCCTGTGATCTGGGGTGCCGCAGGCTGATTAGGCAAAGAGGGAGAAATGCCCAGAGTAACGCAGAGGCCCCTGGGAGCGTGGTCGGGCATTACCAGGCCAGGAACAGGCGCTATCCTCCGTGACCTGGGTCTGTTCTCACAGCGCCCCCTCGCTGCGCCCTCTGTCCCACTCCTCTTTGCCGCATCTGTGTGACCCAGTCGGTGGGTTTCCTTCCCGGCTGCTTGTCATCTTCCTGGTGGCTCTTGGTCTCCCCTTTTCATCTCTGCCTGGTTGTGGGTCTGCACGTTGCTTCCCTGTGTGTGTGTGTGTGTCCATCTCTCTGTCCCTCCCACTCACCCCAGCCCTGCCTCAGCCCCCCCAGCCCCTCTCACCCCTTCTGGTCCAGCACCTCAGCCCCTAACTCGGGCTCTCAGAGCTCTGCCTGCCCAGGGGTGTCAGCCTCCTTCGCCTCGCCCCCACCCTGCATCTCTGACAAAAGGGCCATTGACCGCAGGGGCAGAGCACAGTGGGGCAACTGTTCTCGGCATACAAATGTGCAAATGAAAACCACGGAAGTCGGTGGGCAGAGTGTGCCCCCAAGCCCTCATGGGACTCTGTTAGCCCACTGCCACCCTGTTTGTATTCGCGCTGGGTTCGGGAAAGCAGCTAACTGGGAAGGTGCAGGAAGTGCGGGCAGCCAGGTAAGCAGGGTGACAGGAGGCATGGAACAGAGCACCAGACCCAGACATCTTCCCCTCACGGTCCACCACCCCTGCCCTGCCCTGCAGACCTCATCTTCCCCTGCAGCACCTGCTATCCCCTCTGATTTCTCCTCCTGGCTCTGCCTTTCTGCCATACACACACACATGTAATCTCACACACAGCACGTACACCCGCCTCCCTCGCTGTCTGCACCCCGGCCGCCGCACTGCGCTCCGTCAGCTCCCTGCCCCTCCCACCTGCACTCTCTCTGGCTTACCTTCTCCCTATGCCTTTTATTTCGTGGATGAAAGTTTCAGCACAAGGGAAAACAAGAAAGAAAGAGGCAGAGAAAGTGGAGAGCTGAGCTGAGTGAGGCAAAGAAAAGGTAAATAATAGATGATGTAAATCCTTGCCGGAACAGGAGTGGGCGCCACTGTAGCTGGTTTTCCTGGAAACAGCACTGATCCTGGGCCAGGACTATGCCCATGTTTGCAGGTAGGGGTTTACACACAAGGACGTCAACAGGTACATGTACGTGACAGAAGTGACTCAGGAATTCAAAGCAAAAACGATCCTCGAACTTCCCCTGGGCCCCTGCTACTTTCAAACACATCGCAGAACTCCAGGGATCCTGGCTGAGCAGCTTCAGGCTGTGTTGCTGCATGGAGCCAGAGAGGGTTCAGCAGCTGGAACAGGTCAGCTGGGGAGGGCTGCACGGTGAGGGACCTGTGGAGAAAGGTGCTTCAAAGAGGTTCCTGTTCCCTCCAGGGGAGACTCCAGAAAGCTGGCCTAGCCCTGAGGGGGACCTTTGTCACTGGCTGAGCAGGGGTCCACTTTTCCAGGGAGCAGAGGGCCTGGGAGAAGAGACACTGGCTTGGCCTCAGGAGAGAAGGGATGATGGGTGACAGGTCAGTCCACTAAGGGGCCACTTCTAGTGCAGAGCACAGGGGTGGACACCATAATCATTACTGTGTTATTGGTCACTAAAGAGAAATGGCCCCCTTTGCCGTGGTTGATGTAAGCAGAGACTGTTCCCCTACAGTAGAAGTGTCCAGAGGAGCTTCATGGGAAGTCCCCAGGCCCATCCCAGCCAAGAAAGAGCATCTGTGTGGGCGACCTGTGGCTGCTGTAGCACAGTTCCACAAATGGGGAGGCTTGAAACAGCACACATTCATGCTCACACAGCCTGGAGGCCAGAGGTCCGCAATCAAGGTGTTAGCTGGGCTATGCTCCCCCCAAGGCCTCTAAGGAAGAACCCCTTCCTGCCTCTCCCAGCTTCTAGAGGCTCCAGCTCCTTGGCTTGGGGCTGCACCACTCCCACCTTTGCCTGCATTCATGTGGCTTTCTTCCTCTCCTCTGGGTCCCAGATCTCCCTCTGCCGTTCTCTTACAAGGACGCATGTCACTGGATTTGGGGCTCTCCTTAAATCCAGATGATCTCATCTCAAGATCCTTAACTTAGTTACATCGGCAAAGGCTCTCTCCAAATAAGGTCACATTCACAGATTCCGAGGGTTAGGACATGGACCAATCTTTCGGGGGGACACTAACCAACCCACTAGAGACAGAAGCCAAGTATAAGGAAGAGCTAGCAGCTCGTCCCCTGGCAGATGTGCAGTCCCTACGTCAGACCCAGTGAGAAGGGAGAGGTCCCACAGGAAAACGTTCACACGCGCTACCTAATGAAATCCTCACCACCACTCTTTGTGGCAGTCTACTATTATTCCCAGTACAAATGAGGAAACTGAGCCCAGCTCTATACCAGCCAGATTAAATGCAGGCAACATCATCCAGACGTCTCGTCATCGCCACCATTAGAGTCGTAATTTGGTTTCTCCCAGTGAAACAGTCCGAGGGCAGGCAGGCGTTAAGGGAAGCAGGTGTACCAATATCCAGACTGTCACCACACCTGCCCATTTCGTTTTTCTCTTTCTGGAGGAATAAGTGCATGAGTTGTCTCAGTACCTGCAGGTGTCTGAAGAATGTAGAAGATGGACAGATGATTAGAGAACCCAGTATCCCAAAGTGGTACTGGAATTAGCACATGATGTGGGATCTTAATGGACACAAAGTGTCTTTAATAAACAAAGCTCGCCATCCATTATTCTGGCACTTTCTTCCTCATAAGTGCACGAATTATGGACAGAGCTCATATGCAGCATTCACACCGTTGATAGGGCCACTTTGGGTGCTCATCAGAAAACACCCACTGTCAAAAGAGCTAATCAGAGCATCGTACAACCTCATAAAGCATTGCCTCATAAAGCAACCTCATACAGCATGATCCAGAAAACTGGGTCACTCCAAGACACTGGATATTCAGAGATACTTGGCAGATTTGCAGTCAATACAAGTAGCCCTTATGTATATAAAGATGTGGTGCTGAGCTATTTTCATCACCGAGGATTTCCAGTTCTCACCAATCTTTTTCAGCTACCCTAGCCTCCTGATCACTAAATCTAAAGTAGGAACCCCTGCAGGCAGGGGACAAATGTCATGGGCTCTGTCTTTTGATTTCAAACACATTTGTTCTACCTACTCTAGGACCTGAGTATCCTGCAATCCAGCAGGGACCAACATGCCATTGCTTTTTAGGGGGTTGATAAGCCCTGTTCGTTCAATGGGGAGTTGCTGGGACGGAGACTCGTTCCCAAATCCATTGTAACACATTACAGATATGGCAAGTGTTCATGATTTAGTTGGGTCTCAGAAATAACACGAGACATGCTTGACTTACATTTTTAAATGCGCATGGAGGTAAATGAACTCCCATTTTCTCACATATTTGAACAGAAAATGATTTTAAAAAATAATAGTCATGTAAATAATAAAAAAGCAAATTAATATAATTTGCTTATTAGACTCTTAAGAATAAAGACAGAGCATCACTTCTAGGAAATTAGATACATAAAACATCCACCAGTTTCAAAACTGGTAAATTATGTTGTGTTGATTCATATACAAAATGTTCTTCACACTCCAAAGTTTATTTTTTAGTGACAGCTGTTAATGCTTCCAGGATATTTGTTTGCAAAATAATTAACCCCCAATAGAGAAACTGAAGAATACATTCACTACCATCAGTGAAGATAGATAATTTTTAATGCCATCATAAAAGGCATAGGGATATAATGTTTCATTTTTTAAAGTTGTATATTCTCACTTGTTCAGGAGCAAAGCTAATACACATGGCAAGATGGACCTGTATCTTCAACATTAGGGTCCGTAACGCCAGACCTCACGCCATCACTTTTTTCTAAGTCAAAGTCCAGATACATTAAGTCACCAAAACCCTTTTCATAAGTATGCCAAACTCTGTAATGTCTTTCTCTAAGAGGACTATGGTCAGTTTGTTGTCAGGGATTCATTATCAATAAGGCCTTCCTTTGACCCACATTACTGAATGAAGCCAACGGTGAATCAGAGTCCCTTTGATTTAAGTGAGCCAATCCAAAATGTCCCTGGGGCCACTGGAGTGAAATGTGTGGTAGAGACATTGATGAAATCATATCATTACTCTCCATCACTCTGTGGGCTAAAGACATCCTGAGAAAGCCAATGAGAAAATGCTAAGTGGATTCTTGCACTATAAATACCAAGTGACACGAGAGTGTAATGCAAGGACGCAGAAATCAACTAGGTATTTTCCCCCAAATTAGGTCATTGTTCTTATTATCCTGGGAGGAAAAATCTTAAGGAAAGTAATAGCATGAAAATTCTTATGCCCATTGAAATTGTACAAAATGTGTTTTTAGCCACTGTCTTGGTTTGGGGTCTTGTTTTCCAATTTCTCTGAGCAGGCACTTTCCGGCTGTTTTACTGGTTATCCCCTTTCGGTGAATAAAGTTGAATTTTTGAAGGCTCTGGAGTTTTAAGTCACTGTCTAAACACAGGCAGTTTCCATTCCTTTGTTCCATCTCTTCACGGGAAGGGATTCCTCGACCCCCACTCTGTCCTCAGAGCCCAAGGGCCCAAAGGGGAGGCTGAGAAAGGCAGGATCAACAAGGAAAGCAGGGAATATTTCAAAGCAAAATAAATGAGAATTGTCAGTTATTTTAGATTGAACATGTTAAGGAATGAGTTATGCCCTAATATGTTATTAAGATTAAAAATGCCCACAAGGTACCTCCTCCTGGGTGTCCGCCAACCACATCAAACTCAGCATGTCTGAAACCAAACCCATTGCCTTTTGCCAACAAAATATGATCTTTTTCCAATGAATGAATGGCCCCACAGGCTACCCAGTTTCCTAAGCTTGAAATCTGCGGGAGTGGTCCCTCACCACACTTCCGCTTCACCATCCCACCTGTCATCAGTTCTGAAGCCCTCGTCCTCAGGCCTCCTCCCAATGGCACTCCCGCCGAAGTCCTCTGAGCTCAGGCATCATCCTGGCTTCCGCACCTGCACGTCGTCCTCCCTGGTCTCTTAGCTCCAGGACCGCACGCCCCCAGCCTATTTTCTAACCAGAGCTGCCCACCTGATAGGCTATGAAGGAGTGACAAGTAGGCCCCTCAGCCCCCAGGATGGTCAGAAAGAGCTCCCCATGATCATCCCAGCGTGCTGCACAAACACCCCTTGTCTGCATGTGTCTTGCTGTGAGAAAGGTGGGCAGCGCTGGCTGGGCGATGAGCACCCTCTATTCCCAATCTGCCGGAAGGTCAGGTTCAGTCCAAGACCAAGCTTCAATTCAGGGGAATGTTGGGTGCAAAATATGTCTGACAGCTAGGTCCCAGGTGTGGCCGTGTACTGCAGGGGACCAGTGACACGACTTAAAGCCTTGAATCAGGGTCATGCAGAGGGGAACAAAAAGGAGTCAGGAGATATTTCACAAGAAGAACTGACCTGAAGAGGAAGGTGCCAAGAAGGCGCTGAGGTTTCAAGCATTCATTCTGGGAGGATGGGGACAACAGTAAACAAGACTGGGCACACAGGAGAAAGCGATATTTGGGGGTGCAGTTGGCAGTGTGTGCAGGCCTTTTCTAACTAGATTTGTAGACTGTGGCATTTTATATTCAGAATGGACATTCATGTGGAAATGTCTAGTAAAGCATCTGAAATGCAATATTTGGGCTCAGGAGAGAGAAAAACCAAAGGAGTAGATGTGAGAGCTATTCATAAAGAGATGACATGAGAGAGGGCAGAGTTCAGGCCACAGGGAAACCCTGAGGACGGGTTGGATGGTGGACAAGGACCTGTAAAGGAGACCAGCGGCAGCCGGAGACACAGGAAGAGATCTGGGAGCACAAAGTACATTGGAAGCCACAAGCTCACGAAACAGAAAGATCAGCGGCATCAAAGGGTTATAGCCGGGATAGGCGGAATGGGGCCCAAGGAGAAACCGTGGAGCATAGCAATTAGAAGGCATAGCTGACCTTCAGAAAAACCATTTCTGTAGTTGATGGTGGCAGCAGCCCTGCCGGCTCAGATTTCTAAGAAGCAGATGCCAAGGTGGATTAAGGATACCAAGGATTTATTGGAGAGGTTCTTGGGAAGATAGAAAGAGGAGCAGGAGAAGGGGGGACTGTCCACAGGCCAAGTCGCAGGCCTGACCCCTGGGAGAGGACAGAGGGCTGGAGGAAGAGCAGGCGGAGCCTGAGGCTGCAGTGCCCTGTGAGCAGGACGCTGGGGACCCTGCCTGCTCAGGAGCCCCCCGCAGGGGCATGGCCATCAAGAGAACCCCCCTGGGCTCAGGAAGGGCTCCAGGAGGCCCCCAGAGGACTGGCCTCCAGGCCTCCGTGTCCCCGACAGCCAGCCAATCTTCTCCCCCAAGCCGGTTCTCTTGAAGGAGCCCTGAGGGTGCATTTTCACGGCATCGCAGAAACCAGAGTGAGTGGTCTTGAGAAGGACGTAGAAATACTAAGAGTGGTGTCTAAGCTGTTCTTACCTCTGCACCCAGCGCTAACTGAAACAGAAGGAATGCGCCAAGGTCCACGGGCAGGCCACTCCGAGTAAGGAGGCCCTCTGTTCTGGATTTTCCCCAAATGCTGTCACAGAAGCCTAGGAACTGCGTGGCCGGCCCAGGTCAGCTCTGTGGGACGGCTGAGCCTAGACCAGCTCCGTTCTCCTTTCCTCCTCCCTCCTCAAGCCCCCTGCTCCTCCCAGCGCTTCTGATCCCCCAAGGGGTTCAGTCCATCACATTTTATACACCATGTGCCACGTGGCTTTTGAGGTATGGTTTTCCATCCATTGTGGGGTTTCAGAGGATCTCATTACCTCTACTTCTCCAGTTCAGGTGTGACATTAAGAGCCCATCTTATCAATGTGTGTAGACAAGCTGCTGTCCCCATACCAGGTGGGACAAATGTGAGGACGGCTTGGTGGCCTTTGCAGTGAGCTCCACGGGCTGGGAAGAAGGCTCCCAGGTGCAGGGACGTTTCCATCTCTGAGCCCTGAGGAGCTGATCATGCTCACACAGGGCCACTTGGTGCCTGTTGGCCAAATGAAGACACCAGCTAACTGCTCTGTGTTTCTTTCCAGGTGACCTCATACATTTGCCTCCATACCTTAGGATGGACTTCTTGTTAAACCGAAGCGGTCCAGGCACCAGCAGGGACCTGAGTTTGGGGCAAGCGTGCTTGGAACCTCAGAAAAGTCGGACCCTGAAGCGCCCCACGGTCCTTGAGCCAATCCCCATGGAGGCCTCCTCCTCCACGGCCTCCACCAGAGAGGGACAGCAATGGCCACAGGGGGCCACGGCCACATTACCTCAGCGAGAAGGGGCGGAGCTGGGACAGGCAGCTAAGATGAGCAGTTCCCAAGAATCGCTGCTCGACTCCCGGGGCCATTTGAAAGCAAACAATCCCTACGCCAAATCGTACACCCTGGTATAACAGACAGCATGACTGGACAGCCGTTGTAAATACAATTTAAAAAATTCAATCAAAGCTACCTTTTTTTTACGGAATTCCAATATTTATAATTAAAGAAAATTGCCAAAATATATTAAAAAAAGAGAAAATACTGAAACCACAGACAGTGCAAAGACTCTCCTGCTTTTTTTCTGTCTGAGTGTGAGCTCCATCTGCCTGGGCATCTGATTTTTTGGGAAAGAAGTCCAGTTTTATGATCTTCACAGGCTATTGCATTTTTACCGATTTTCTACAAAGTGCATGGGGGACTAATTCAACCTTCTGACTGGAAGTTCTATCACACAAGATTCAAGAAAGAAAACGGGGGGAAAAAATTACCCTCTTTGTGAATTTAAAAGGAACATTGATTTGGGGGCGGGGGGAACTTTAGTCACGTTTGCACACCTTTCTTTCCCATTAGAAACTGGGTCCTCAATTTGACCTTCTTCTGTTGTTAATTAGGATGAGTGCCGTCAGTGAAAGGGTGGGGGGGAATCGATTTGGTTTTATTTTTTGTTTATTTTTTAATTTAATGAGACACTCTTTGCATTTTGTCTAAGCGAAATAAAAAAGGAAAGGTTGTCTGTCTTTATTTTGACGTCTACTTCTCTTGTCTCCTACTGGTTGCTGGGTCTTCCTCCTTACTGATACTTGTGTTTGCAGACACCAGGACTGAACCCAGGTCCCGATTTCATAAAGCAGAGAAGAGACCAGCACCCTGACTCCTGAGTATGGCTGGGAAGAGCACAGGAGAGGCAGCGGAGCTCAGTCATAATGAGGGGCCGGCCAGGTTTTCTAAGCCTCCCAAATGCTCTGCTCTTTGCTTTCGCACAGCACCTGGCCTTCTATCTAGACCAGGTGCCAGCAAATCCTGGCCTACAGGCCACATCTGGCCCACTGCTGTTTTTATAAATAAAGTTTTATTGGTACACAGCACCATTTGCCTTTCGTCCATGCCTGTTTCATGTCACAAGGGCAGAGTTGTGTAGTTACAGCAGAATGGTATGGCCTACAAAGCTGAAAATATTTGCCGTCTGGCCCATTCAGAAAAAAGTGTGCAGAACCCTTCTTTAGAGTCCCAAAGTTAGCTCCAGCTGGCGGGAGAAAGGAAAAAAGACCAGAAGTCTATGTGCCCTGCCCGCCGGGACCTGCCACCCTGTGACTGGCACCTAAATGTGCAACAGACCATTGTTGTATATGTTGCCTCTGATTCACTCCTCTGTACCCAGAGGAAACCTAGTCAACAGTAAATGATGTTCCTCTAAAATCTAACTTTCTTTTCCTTCCTCAGTTTAACTTGTTTACCATGTGGCTCATCCCAGCAGAGAACTTACTTTTTAATTGTATGAACTGTATTCTTCATCCCATGACCCATACACAGGGTGCGTTAGAAAGAGCATGGGACCCTCCCCCATTCTCTTAGGTCTCCATGTCAAAGGTTTGACATGACCCAAAACTCTGTCAAATGCCCATCGCTACTCAGTTGCTCAGGTAACAGACTGCACAAGTACCTTCCGCTCCCTTAATATTCTCTACAGGCTTTGGTCCCAACCACCAACACAAGCTGGTAACAGCACCATCTGGGAACATGTTCAAAAATTTCTTTCCTGTTCTCCCTCTCTCCCTCCACTTTTCCATCATTTCTTCCTTCCACATACTTTTCAGGCAGGCCCATTTGCCTGCTCCGATGCAGTGACACTGAGCACCTACAGAGCAGGTCCAGCATGTCAAGACCACCTGGTGGCACTAATATTAGAGGATGCTGTGGATGTGACATGTGCATTTTTTTTCTTGCCATGGTTTCAAGATTTAATCCATGTTGATAGCTTATTGTTTGCAGTCTTTCAGAGTCTCACAGACTGCGTTTTTATGCAAAAGAAATTAAATGCTACTTTCTGGGGAAAAAAAGTTAAAGCTTTATCTTTCATCAGTCTAAAGCATATATTCCCAAAACTATTTTGAATTTTGTTTTTTGAATTTTTCTCTCAAGCTGTGGAAAAATAAAAAAATTCTACATCATCTGCCTCGGGAATGGATTGCTTTCAATAACCCTGCCTTAAAAATGCTTCCTAAAATGAGTTTGACACACAGGGACTGTATCAAACAGTCTCCCTCCCTATGTCCCCGGACTACTGAAGTCCACAAAGAGATCCAGGTCTGTGAATTAGAGGGCCACCATGTATTAAAAAGACCATTATTGAGAGTACTAATAGTGAGTTTCCTCTGGACCTCTGCCTGTCTCTAATCTGATTTATAATGTCTCTGAGATGTCATCCTATTGGCCTAAGTCTGCAACCAGACTGTTGTGTCTTAGAGTAGTGAAACTCAATGAAGTCTTTATCCCCTGGCCAATGACGGTAGGGTCAATAGACAATAGGTCTTGGGTCCATGGACTGTGTTTCCTCTGAAGCATCCATCTGGCTGGCAGTCTGAAAAATCCCCATCTTCCTGAAGTGAGCAAGGGCTTCCCTTCATACACAGCCAGTAAGCCTCACCGAGCTCCTACATCTACAGGAACCCTGGTATCTCTGTTCGTTCATGTGTCTGCCTGCCCACTTCCTTTATCCACATCTGCCATGACTTCCCATGAAGAGGAGAGGGTGGCAAAGTGGCCATGAGGAAAAATGGCCGGGCAAGATGTAGGCAGCTGGTCACGGGCTAGACTGGGTCAGTGCTAACTCCATTGTCTCTGTGCTCTTGCTGCAGAGAATCTTGATAATATCCTCAGACACAGAAAACACACCGTGGCTTAACTTGCTTTTAAAATAAGTGACAGATCACTATTCAGTTAAGGCCCCTCTGCTTAAGGGGACTTGGGGAGACTGTCAACAATTTCTTATCTAGGGGTCCTGAGCCCCACATTGTGTTTCCACCCATTGGCTCAACATGACCTGTCCAACAACAGAGTCCGGGGAATCAAGCTGCAGAGAAAGCTTTCTTCAGCTCTTGGAAACACAGCTGGTGCCGTCCTAACAGGGGCTTAAAGCAAGGGGTCTTCAGGCCTATGTGAAACTGTGCTTGTCTGATCTCATATGTTTGAGGATAAGATTCTTGAGTAGCGTATGGAATTTCTGAGCCTGATGACACTGGGGAAGCGCAGTTAGATGGTGCTTAGGACAGGACCTGGCTGAGCCCTCGTCCCCAGCAGGTGGGAGTGGAGACTGGCTGGACCTCAGCATTACGTGGGTCACTCAAGTGTCCTCAAGCATGGGAGTCAGGAGTGAACATTGAGAGACCGTCCCCGCATGTCCCCTAAGAGGGGTCTTCATGTGTTCTGTTCTGTACTATCTTTTCAAGGGTGTTTGCATAGCCAATGACCTTGGAAGATGGAGATTTGTGTCTGTGCTGGGCAAAAGGCATATCTGCTGACCAGGATAATAAAACCAGTATCTCCTCGGAGGCAAAGTTTGGCAGGTTTGCCAGCAACCCCTTTAAAAAGTTTGGGGTGTCCTAGGCATTACATGCAGGCCTTCAAAACTCTAAGACTTCCCTGACTACCCGGATGGTCTCAGGTGCCTCCCTCCCTCCTTCCATCTTCACTCCAGTGTTATCTTCTAGGTGAAGCCCCCCCTTGAGCACCCTATTTATCACCACATTCCCCTCCTGGCATTCCTGCTTACCTGTGCCTTCACCAGGCCTCTGCCTATACCCTTATCATCATCTGACTTACTATATAACTCACTTTTGTATAGTGGGTATTGGCCATTATGTGTCTTCTCCCACTAGAATGTGAGTCCGCAAGGACAGAACTCTGCTTTGTTCATTGTGTCCTCCATGCCTAGACAGCACCTGGCCCACATGGGCATCCTGCCAATACTTGTTGAGTTGGAAATCAGTAGTTTGGGGTTTCCTAGGCCCATGAGGCTCATGTGCACAGCATCCCCTGGTTCCTCTACATTACCCCGTGGACCTGGGGGCACAAAGGTGCTGATGGGAACTCATGCCAACGGCTGTGCGTGAGTCGTGTCAGGCGAGTCTCTGACTCAGGAGGCTGGTGTCTTCCACCAGCACCCAGGAGCTGCGGCAGGCCAGCCTGTTCACGTTCAAGTGCGCAGGTCATCTGTGGCTCCCTCTGCTTCCTGACAACAAACTCGACGTGGGCAGCCCGAGCACCCCCTCCACTCTCCTTCAGGACCGCTGCAGCTCAGCCTCCTGGGGGTGATCCACTTGCTCGCATATTTTTCGCAATTGGATTTGGTTTTGTTTTTTCTTCCTCTCAATCTCTCACTTTCAGAAAGAAAGAGGAAAAACTTGGAAAAAGTAACTTTGAGCACATGGCGAGGGATGCCTCTTTCATCTCCCAAGACTCGCTTGGCAAAGCCGGAGAGCTCTTTGTGTTCCAGAAGCTTCAAACCAACTGTAAGAAGAAAAGGCAATGTTTATTATCTCTGGCATTGTACCTTCCCTGAGAGGGCTGTATTCTGCCTCAGAGCGATAACACTTCCACGGAGAGAAAAAACAACAGGGGCCTGCACGCATGTGTGTCAGAAGGAAGGTGCTCAGGGGTGTCCTTGGGGCTGCAGGGCCCAGGACAAGACCATCACCCCGGAGGCCACCACGTCCACCTGGGCATCACAATGGAAGGAAGGTGGCATTTCTGACCGGGCCGTGTGTGGACACAAGGTAATGCTCTTGAAGAGTTAATTCAGTGTTTGTCTCATTCTCTCGTCCTCTGAGGCTTCCCTAAGGGCTGAGTGTCTCACGAAATAGAATGAACTTCTTGCTACTCTATGGAGAAATATTTTAGCCGTCTATTAAAAAATGTTTCCTGTTTCTAGATCCAGAATTGTAAGTATCTCACAAAGGTGCCACTTCTGCGATGGACCAGTGATGGTGCCTGGGTACAGATCCAGCACTGAACCCTCAGGTATGTGGAAAGCAAAGCCCCTTGCTCTGAGCAAGAGCACAGTCCTCCATGTGTCCACTGCCCACACTAAGTAACACACCAGTGAAACACACTCCACACACCACACCAACAGCCTTCCAAGGCCTATTTTCCCATCCAAGATGGGAGGTTGCTCTGCCTGTGCCCAGGAAGATGACATGCTGACAGTCCAAAGAGAAGCACTTTGCACTTGCAAAGTAAAGCACAGGAAAAGGTGCATATTTATAATTGATTTCATTTCAGCATGGTGTTAGCCCAACCCTACCTATTTCCCTGCTTGGCCACATGACAAGAGAACATTTCTGTACTATTGAAACTCCCACTTCTCTTCTCTTCAGATTCTTTCCTGATCTTCAGCTTAGTAGGTCTGAGTGAATGGCATTCAACACACTCACGTGGTTAGAGTTAACCCTCAACACCAAGGTGCTGATGTCATCATTAAGAGATATAAGAGTTTTTTGCATCAAAGCATAATGAAAATGCTTCCAACAGGGGTTACCAGAGCACACAGGGAGGGGACATTGTAACAGCTATGGAGCTAACTGAAGAGCCTGCCCGTGTCCATCCTTGTCAGACACTGTGCTCCAGATGTGATTGTCTGCTTGCCTGCTCCATGTGTGCATTCTGCTGAATATCAAAAATGTTGCTTATTTAGTGATGCCGGATCATAGGAGGATTGGGGGGCTGGCAGAGCACATGGCATAGTAGCAAGATCACTACACTGTGAGCCTCAGGTCTGGTGGCAACAATTCCAGGAACTCACCATGAGACCTTGTGCTTGGCCATCCGGTTTGGACATCTGCAGACCAACCTGCTGGGACCAGACGATCTCTAAGGCCCTTCCAACTCAACAAGGAGATGAACCTTCTCGGCATCAGTCACACCGGTAAATATCTGAGCTCCTTGGAAGTGTGTGAGAGGTGGGGCTGCATTCCACTCACTTTCTTGTATCCCTACACCCAGCCCAGGCATCAGCCAAAACCGGTAAATGTTTTTAAACGATAAAGTGAGTGTAGGCATGCCGATGTTTAGTAGAATATAAAAAGCATGCTATAAGTGTCCATGAGCCCAGGGAATAAAGCAGATTTTCACCTTTTTAATAAACTCCTAAATTCAGCTTTGTTTGCTCTTTATCCTGGTGGTGGGGAAAGAAAAGAAACAACCCGATTATGTGAAGGTTTCAGGTAATGGAGACCTCACTGCATGTCGCATAAAATCTCATTTACTGGTTTTGAAAAGATTGACCTTCCCTTAAGCCTTCCTAAATAAAAACTCCTCCTTAGGTAGACTCTCTCCAAAGGTCCCGTGTAGCAGATGACTAAGTTAGTGCTGGGAATCTTTGCATGATCAGCAGAGAAGTGATGTTTGCTGTTGATGGTTGGCAACAAGGCTGGTGGCCTGACCCTGGTGGTCGCAGCCAAAGTCACTCACTTTCACCAGGCTGCTCCTCCTGCCACAGTGCACACGGGTCAGCCCCCACATCACACTTCTCATCCTGGGAATGTAAGCCTGAGCTCTGCGACCGAGGCACCGCCAATGCTACCCCAGTGCTGCAGGGGTCAGGCAGAGCCCCCAGGACCCTCTCCAAGCCCACATCCCATGTCCTCTCCCCACTTTCAGCAGACAGATAACTAAGAAAACAGACGTCATCATGGAGCATGTCTTCCTTTCTCCGCCCTACACCCCTCCTACCTTTCCTTCCTGGGGCAGTAGGAAAGTGCCCCCCTCTGACCCACATCCATCTCTCTGGATTGCAACCTCTCACACCTTTACAAAACCCTGACTCCCACCCCCCTCTCATATTTTCTCTCGTGTTTAGATGTAAACATATTCCGATCTCTCCATCAAGAAAAAAGAGATCTCTCCTTCTGCTCTCCACTCACTGTAGACACTCTCCTCTGTCTCCCTCTCCTAACAATCGTGAGCAAGGGTACACTCTGGCCCGCATCCTCACCACCTGGTTGTCTTCCATCTGTTCTTTCCCCTGGTGCTTGAGGTCACAGGTGACTTCCTTGTGGCCAGATCGCATGGCCCCTTGGCAGCCACCCTCTTGGTCAACCTCTTCAGCGGCGCTGGAGAAATTGTCTACTTCCTGGTTCCTGGTTCTGCTCCTGTTTGGGTTAATTCTCCTCAATTGCATTGGTAAGGTTCACATTCTCCAAAGCTCCTTTCAAATGTGTATTTTCCCAGACTCCCACCTTCACACCGGTGCAGTTATTTCTCACCTCACCCTGGATAATTTCAGTATCTCACTTGCAATCATAGCTTTCATTATCATCCATATTCTGCTGATCCCTAATTTCTATCTCCAGCCTGAACGTCTACCCTGAGCTCCCAGTCCACAGCCCATAGCCGCCCGCACAGCTCCCCTTGGATGGCCCATGCAAACCTCAGACTCAACCTACACAACACTGAGAGCTACTAGGACCCCACTGCTCCTGGCTCCCCAGCTGCCGAATCCCTCCCCCAAAGGATGGCTTTACCACCCATCTAGAACTTACTTCACCCCACATTCACTAACCAGGCCTTTTTTCTCTCACACTTTACCCTGCATTTCCTAATCTCTCCACAACTGCTCTGGCTCGGGTCCTTCTTCACATGGATTATTGCAGTGAATTCCTGAAATAGGTCTTGTTCACTCCGACGTGGCCCCAGTATTTCAATCGCCTTCCCTGTACCAGTGCCATATTCATCTTCCTAGCATGCAATTCTCATTGAATCCTTTGTTGTTTAATATTTTTCAATGATTTTCTATTGCCTTAAATAAAAAATCCAAACTCTTAAGTATGCCATGTAAGACCATTCATGGTCTGGCTTTTATCTGGTCTCTCCAAACTAGATAACTCATATCTATCAACACCCTTCACATACACACACCCTGCCTTTCCCTCTTTCTCTCTCTCTCTCTCTTTCCCTCTCTCTCTCCCCATGTTTTCACCAGGCTTCAACACTTCTACTGGTTGTCACCCTCATGACTTAGCACATGTGTGTTCCTCTACCTGGAGCATCATTTCCCCTAACCCACTTATCTGAATAATCCCCACTCATCTTCCTGAGCTCAGCTCCGAAGTCACTTCCTATGGAGTAACTGTCCCTTCTCCCTTTTCATACCCTTGGGCCTGGGAAAGAGACTGAGGTTCAGTGCCGCTAGACCTGCCCTTCCTAGCCTCTATCCTGGCACCTACCACTCTGAATTATAATGATTTGCTTAGGACCTGCCTCCCTGAGCCATGAGCTGCATGAGCACAGGGACCAGGGCTACAGCGGACACTGTGCTTCATCCAGACCTCCTCCGATCCCTTTTACTCAGATCCACTGAGCCCATCGCCTGGCTTCAAGTGTCTGTACATGTCACTGTCCTTCGAAGAATTCTCCTGGGCTGCCAGAGCCACCTTGCCCTGAAGTGAAGAGAGCAGGAGGTATCTGGAGTTCATGCTCCTTGGGTGAAGGGGCTTTAGCCAGACTGACCGCAGGAGTGTGGAATCCAAGACCGCTTGCCTAAGAGCAGGACAACCATTTGCTGAGCTGCACCTTACTCTTCAGTTCTCCCTGAGCAACAAGGCTGCGCCTGGGACTTTGCCTGAAGTTGCACCCCATTTGACACCTTCCGTCTTGTCCGGCCTGGAAAGGGTAGCAATCTGGTCAGGGATTACCTACATCATTCTTCCTTCTTGCCCCAGCGCCGAGGCCCACACATCTGAGAGCTCACAGAGGGAGAAATGTGCCAGCATGAGGTCCTGCATAACAAAATGTCGTCTGGAAGCAAAGGACCTGCTTATGGCAGAGAAATGCCTCTAGGATCTACAGACCGCTGTATATCCAGAAGAGACCACAGCACGCTCGTGGCCTCTGGAATAGCTGAGATTCTGGCATGGACATGGCGCCCATGAGGTGGGGGCCACTGTGCTTCAGGACGCAGCGTACGGTGTAACCCGACAGCCATGATGTGGTGCCAAGTCCCCAGCGGCAGAATATGTGAATCCAGAGACAAAAGCTTGGAAGTAGAGGTGACCTGACTTGCCATCACCCCCAATAACTCACAAGGACATTTGCACTTTCATCCTCATAACTTTAGGTTCTGTGGGTCCAGCAGCCCCAGTTACCACTCAGAGGAGAAATGTTTCCGCCTGGAGACACAGTAGAGGTCACATTAACCTTAAAGCTAGAGCCACTGCCCAGTCATTTGGGGTTCTCTCTGCCATTGGGTTAGCAGGAGAATAATGGTGTTACCATCCTGGTGGGAGCGATCGGCCTTAATCATCACGAGGAAGTAGGGTTTCCACTTAAGGAGTGCAGAGAGGAGCGTGTTTGCCTCTCCTCACTGGGGTGCCTCTTGGGGCTCTGATGCCCATTTTTAACTGTGTATGAGCAATTACATAGCCTTAAACACTGGCCTTAAACAGGCATAGTAGCCAGGGGCTCCAGTCTCTCTCTCAGGAATAAGGTTCTTGGTGGCCTCGCCAAACAAGCCGCCCAGACTAGCCGAGGTGCCCGCGGAAGGTGAAAGAACCTGGACGGGCACCAGAGAAGAAGGGTGACGGGCGCCAGAGGCCACTGGGGGGGCAGCAGAATCCGTAGCAGCTGGAGGTGCACTTTGTCCCGCTAACTCTCCGCCGACAGGGCTTTCCACGGAAGTGGAAATCAACCACAATGGCGAAGAAGCCATGACAGGCGGGAGTGGGCCGAACGTGAGAGGGGCACCTCAGGGGAGGGCGCGGCCGTGGGGTGGGCCTGCCGCTCCACCAGGCCCCGCGGATCCCTTTCACTGTCCGCCTGCCCGAGTCCCAGCTTCTGTGCGCTTTCCTCCTAGCGGCAGCACCTGTGACTTTCCTCGGCGGACTGCTGGAGCCCTGGATTGCCCATCCTGCGGGCACAGGGGGCGAAATGCCGGGGAGCTGACACCCCCTTGCAGGTGGCTTGGCCGACGAGGCACGGATGCAGGGGCAGAGCAGCCCAGCTCGCCTCCCTCAATATGGGGCAAAATCCGAGAGGCAATTCGTGCTCCCGAGCTCCATGCAGGATCAGCCCCAAGCCGGGGCTTCGCCAGATGGCACACCCTGGCTTCCCCCTTGTCCAGTCTTTCTTCCCCACTCTCTGCTTTCTTCTGCCCGCACTTTAATAAATAATTTGCATATGAATATATATCTCAACTTCCATTTCTAGGGACACCTACCTAATGTGAGGTTTTGTTCTTCATTCTAGTCCACAGACCCTGCTCTAGTGCCTAGTATATGTTAGTCAATAAATACATAAGAGTAGGCAGCATTCCAGATGTTAATGACTCCTTTCTTATTCTCACTGAGGAATATTATTGTCTGTATTACTCCTATTAAGATTTTTCTGGAGAGACGCTTATTGAATGCTATCTGAACTTCTCAATGTGTGTGGTGCCAAATCTTGACCAAACATCAAGGAGAAAGTGAAAGAGCAAATCCTCTTTTATTTTATATTCTTAAAAAAAAAATTTATTGGATGAATTTTACATATAAGATTGTATCAATTTAAAGTGTACAGCATGTTACTTTGATACACTTATATAATGTACTATTGTTGCCATTGTAATGATATCTATCACATTACAGATGCTCCTTATTGAGAATGTGTTCGGTAGTCTGTACATTAGATCTCTGTGGCTGATTCAGTACTAGTTACAAGGATGCACGCTTAAACACCATCAGCGTTATTCCCCACCCTCCATACCCTTGTAACCACCTTTGCTTTCTGTTTGAGATGCAAACTACTCTTCTGCGATCTCGAGGGGATATGAGCCAGCCCTGGGGAGTCTTCCCCGCATTGCCCACGAGCCAAGGGGAAGGCGAATGGGACCCAGCACGACAGCCCCCTGACGCTGTGCCCAACAGAGAGCTAGGTGGAAGCCTGTTCTGGGTTTAACCCTACCTCCCAGCCCTCACACAGGCGTAGAGCTGGCAAGATGCTGCTAGAGCAGGCGCTCTACAGAGGACTTTTCATCTGAACTGACAGGCTTGGGGGACAGGAAAGTCAGTCCAGGCTTTGGAGCCAGGGAGGGGGAAGTCATCTGCTTTCTTCAGCAGGTTTACACTCAGCTAGGAAGCAACCAATTTTAGCACTATCTTTGATGACAAAGTCCTTTCCAGGCTTATAACCTTATGAGGATTAACATTTGGACTAGCAGGAAGGGCCTTCCAAAACAGAAGATGAGCTATTCATAGGTCTTACAAAACATGTAGACCCTTTAACACCATTTCCAGAAATTTGAGCTTGGCTTCCTCTGAAGGCTTCTTTGTGACAACGCCACTCTGTGGCTGATTTATCTTCCCAGCTCCTGGTAGGAGGAGTCAATGTTTCTAACACCTGGGGCAAAAGATTGTTGACTTGAGCTGAGTGTAGTATTTCAAAAGAGGGCCCAAAAAAGATGGCATTTTACACAAAGGTAGCTAGTCTTTGGACCAAAACTAATAAATATGGGAGAATGTGCTTCATTAGACGCTGCTCCAACATACAGATGGAAACCATTCTGACACCTTGAACACACACCACACCAGGCCTATTGAATAAGTGGCTGACCTTGAGATTTAGTGGAACTGCTCAGATAAGCCTTACTTACTTTTCTTTAATCACCCCAAAGATTTTTGCACTGACTTACCCACATGCACTGATCTTACAGGAAACTTCAACAATGTGGTTCTTGAGATTGTGAGATCTGCAGGTCAGATTACCGGGTCCAGATCTGGACTCTACCGTGGATAAGCTTATAACTTGGGCAAATTACTTCCCAATTTCCTTATACAGAAAGCATGGGAAATAACAGCAACCCCTTTCAGGGATGTTGTGAATGTGGAATGAGTTACTACATTTAAAAGGCTCAGAACAGCACTTGCCACATAATAAGTTTTCAATAAATGTTAACAATTGTGGTTAGCTCTTCCTTTGGCCAACTTAGTTGAGACAATGCATGCTGAGTAATACCTATCAATGGAGAATATCCCCAAGAGCATACCACTCAGTCATTCCAAATACTGCTTTGACATTTGGGCTGAAAAGGGTTATTTTGCTATATTTGTATATATTGGCATAGGGCTTTTTTGACTGGAAGAATACCCATGGTACTGAAATTAAGTCTGAGCCGCAAACTGCATATAGGTGAGTGTGTGTGATCATGTTTAAATATTTAATTGTGCAATTCCTTTTCAATTTTGTACCATGTTGTCTGCTTATTGGAGCCAGTTTGGTTCATAAAGCTAATTATGTTAACATACATTAAAGAAAAAGGAGACAGGGGGAGAGGAAGACTGGTGGGGGAGGGGAAAGAGAGAGAAGAGAAGCCAATTAAAGCCACTTCTTAAAGGATGCTTACCAAAAATGTATAAATGACAGCATTTATTGGTTAAACTTCAAAAGAAACTGTTTCATTAGCACTCTGAAAAAAGGCATGTTTGAAAATTTTAAACAGTCATTAACATCATGTACCATGTTCTCATTTATTTCTTATTTATTAGACTTAACAAAGGTAATAAAAGCAAGTTCTTGTTTCTCACATGTTACATTTTTTAATAGCATTTAAATTATATTAAGTAACACCTGGGTAAATAAAGAAACAATCCATTTGGACCCTAGTTGTGTATGGAACTCTAACATACCGTACATCCACCCGAAGTCACCCTTCTTTGCAGTCTCTACAGAGTCCTGCTTAACCAAGTTTTCCCATCCTTCAACAATTACACAGGACTTACCCAGCTCTATAGAAAACCTCATAGAGACATTCTTTAGCAGAACTTTATGAAGCTGACAGAAGTCATCATTGAAAACCATTGCACCCAAACACTGAGATGAGAACTATGCACAGCCAACTGTGTATGAATAGCAAGTTTGAAAATTGACATATTTTAGCAGGCAGACCCTTAGGTGGCTCCAAAGATCCC
The DNA here is from genome assembly GCA_032199065.1 of Smutsia gigantea. Classification (NCBI taxonomy): domain Eukaryota; kingdom Metazoa; phylum Chordata; class Mammalia; order Pholidota; family Manidae; genus Smutsia; species Smutsia gigantea. Next base: position 20,514 of record JAVSCE010015959.1, read on the forward strand.
TGCCTCCTGATATTCATGCTTTTGTGTAACACAACCCCCACCACTGAGTGGAACTCCTATGCCTTTCTTCCCACAGGCAGAATGTGGCAAAGGTGGGCACTCCCCTGATTACATTACATGAGACTTCACCTAGGAGCTACCTCGTTTTCACTCTCCTTCAAGAAGTCACGCACCATATTGAGCTGCCTTTGGAGAGGACCAAGTGGCAGGAAACTGCAGGAACCAACGGCCAACAGCTGGCTCGCAGTCCTACAACTACAAGAAAATGAATTCTGCCAACACCCTGAGCCAACTTGGAAGCAGATTCTCCACCCACGGAGTGTTCAGGTGAGGCCTCATGTCCTGCCCCAGAAGCCTGCTGAGACAGCAAAGCAGAGGACTCAGCTATACATACCCCAAACCCTGACTGATGGAAACCGTGAGATCATAAACACGCATGGTTTCCAGCGCTAAGTCTGCAGTGAATCCTTAATGCAGCAACAGTTAAGAAGCCTCCGGTGTGTCAAGATGCAGCCATTCCCTTTCTCCATAAATGCACTCAGCTGCCATTTCAATTGATGACTGAAAATAAAAATCTAATTTAAGGAAATTGGTCACTTCCAATCTAGAACTCAGCCTTTGGGGGTAAGTAGTTGCCAAATGGAGGGTTCCCTCCTGTCCCTTCTCTTCTTCCTGTCTTTGTGGCAATCTAAGTCCTGCAGAGGATGTGCCCTGGAAACACCCGCATGGTTCAGGACATGCCGCTGGGTAAGGGCAGGCTCCAACCCGATGCTGCCTCAGTCTCAATGAAGAGGCCCCTAAGGGCCTTTGGGTGTTCTGTGCCCACAGCCACTGCTGTGTCCGCGGTCCCTGCCATCGCTGCTCTGCCCCCTGTTCTGACTGCATGGCACTCTGGTCCACCCGGGTGCCTGCTCCTCTCTGGGATGTGCAGCGCCTTGAGACTGCCTTGGGAACTGTCTGGCTAAATGACTCAACCTTAGGTCATCTGCTACCTCGGGGCTGTATGTTCTGTTCCTATAAGGTTTGCAGTGTTTCCAAACTATGGTTGTGGGGTTCGTCAGACCTCTCTGCATGATTCCTGCCTCTTTAGAACTTCAACTCTGGGCAGACTGTGGGCCAGGGGTCTTCTCAGACACCTACCAACAGTTCTGTTCTAACCTTAATGTCTCCTAAGCACTTCGCTTGTTGAATCCTTTTTTCCCTTTGCAAGTAGTTGAAAAGCTGCCCTTGCATTATATTTTGTCTTCTCCAGAGTTCCAGCTTACTTTGTACTCTCTGCACACAGCCCTCCAACCTTTCCTGCTGAAATTCACAAATCCTTTTGTCTCTCAACAAAACTCAGCTCTTGTAAATCAAAACTCCCTTGGTTTTCAGACTGTTATCTTTATGGCAGATTTTAAGAACCAGCTTTGGAACTCAAAGTGAAGAATTTGACCTTTGCTCAAGACGTGTTCATCCTTTCCCTTGATATCTGGGAGGCAGGAAGCTGCCTGAACAATTGTAGAAAGATAGAAGGAAATGAGAGGAAAATATCAAAATGACCATCTGGTACATGAGGCCATGTATATAACACATGAGGGTGTAGCAGGTAGATCATGTTCTCCACAAAAGTGTGTTCGAGTCCTAACCCTGGTACCTATGAACATGGCTTATTTCAAAATAGACTCTTTGCAGCATGCAATCAAATTAAGATGAAGTCCTATTCAAGAAGGGTGGGCCCTACTCCAACACTGCTAGTGCCCTTAGAAGAGACACAGCCATGCAAGGGAAATAGCCATGTGATGCTGGAGACAGAGGTCAGGGTGATGTACCTGCAAGCCGAGGAACACCAAGCATGGCCAGCATTATCAGAAACTAGGAGGATACAAGAAACAGATCTTTCCTGGAGCCTTCAGAGGGGTCATGGCACTGCTGACACCTTGATCTCAGACTTCCAGCCTCCAGAACTATGAGAGAATAAACATATTGTTTTAAGCCCCCGCTGATGTAACTCGTCGCCGTAGCCTTAGGACACTAATGCTTGCTTGGGAAACTTTATTTAACAGTTTAGAAGGCTTGATAGAAAGAGTGCATTAGTCTGAAGAGTATACATTGGATAGGAAAGAACTTACTTCTTTTGTTCCTCCAAATCTTTCCACCTTATTTAGCTTGAGATCTTTGCAGCTTGGTTCATGGATTCTAGCCTTGCCCGTTGCGCAGTATATACTGATTCAGACGATAAGCCAGTGAATTATGTCAAAAGCACCCTCAATATTACATTTGACAAAAAGTTTTGTACTTTTTACACAGCTTGTTGCCCCATAAAGGTGTTAACAGCACAATTTAAAAAAATAAATTAAGAAGTATTTATAGGGAAAAAAATTTTTTTTTCTTACCCTGAGATATTTATTAAGAAAGAGTAATCTGTAGTTCAGTACATTAAAAACCTTTGGGGATATATATATATTATTTAAGTAGAAATTGATACTACTTCCAGTATCATAAGAACCCCAGCTCCCCAGTCTTGACTCTTGGGTAATAAGCGGGTGCCAGTGGTAACACTGCCACTGAGTGAGGGTTAAAGGGCAGTGAGTTCTCCCTGGCAGCGATTGCAGCAATTGAAAGTTATATTTTCACATCTAGTGTACGGATGAAATCGTCCAATATTTTTCTTTGTAGCGAGTAAAGTGGTTGGTGAAGACTCAGAAAATGGATTATCAGGTGAGCTTTCTGTACAGGTAACTGGATCCAAAATGTGTAGACAGTGAAAAGAGGGACTGGTTGCTACAGTGAAATGACAGTCCACCCCACTTCCCTTCTCTGCCACCAGACACCGAATTCCATGAGTTTATCAGTCATCATCCTTCAGATGCATGTGGGTGAACACCCACCCTGTCTTGATTTAAGCAAGACACGTTTTGCTGGCTCAAAATGAAATTCAGGCAGAAGATCTCGTCAGCTTCGGGAGTGGCTAGACACAGGTTCCCAGTGTTACCATCACCTTACAGCTTTGTCTTTCCTCCTCTTGTCCTTATCCTTCAAGGTCAACCTTTCCACCTGGGCTGCTGACTGATCCCATACTTTGGTTCCTTCTTTGCTATTGTTTTCCAGCCCTTTTCCTTCCTCTCTCCCTCTGCAGCCCATCAATCCACCATGTAACCAGTTCTTATCCTGAAAGCTCATTTCCGCATGAGGCAGTGTGGCACAATGGCTGGGAGCATAGGTTGTGGGGCCAGTCTCCCTGCCAACTGCTAGCTCTGTGCTCTTGGACAAGTTATTAACCTCTCTGTGCCTCATTTGTAAAATGGAAAAAAAAATAGTTATCTCACAATATTACTTTGAGAATTGAGTTGAAAGACACCTACAATATACAATTCAGGGAGTTAATATACATTAAATGCGGAGAGCAGGGCCTGAGCACAGCATACAGTGTATGTGTGTCCCTGTTTAAACTAGTGGCATATTACATTAAGTCCCTTTAAGTTAGTAGTAAAATATTTTCAAAGCAAGCCTGTGACATAGACTTGCCATCCACAGAAGTGATACAAATGAAGAAAATGAAGCTCAGAGAGGTTTAGTATCTTGTCCAAGGTCACCAAGTAAGCAAAAAGTATAGCAAAGATTCCAAACAGGTTTCCCATTTCCAAGTGTGGAGACTTTCCACTATATGTTTGATCTATCTTTTTACTTTGACTCTTTCTCCTCTGTCAACCAAGTCTTTACCCAAGTATTTATCCAAGTCTTCCTCATCCTAAAAATATCTTTCCCTCCATCCTGCTGGGACCTGAATGTCCCCTGCAGGCGCTAAAGCTTCCATCATCTATCCCCTCTTCTGTTTATTAAGATCTCAAAGAAGTAAGATCTCAACACTCTCATATTTTCAATCCTTGCTTTACTTCATAACTCTTTACAGTCTTGTTATCTTTCTGGCATTCTCCCAAAAATGCTCTTTTAAAGGTCAGTAGATGGCCTTCCTGAGTCCTCTGTAGAAGGAGCCCATGTCCAAGGCCCTCCCTTTCGAATCCTCTCCGACCCTTGGCTCCCTGTTGTCTTGGTCTGTTCAAACTGCCAGACAAAACACCAGAGACTGCATAGCCCAAACAGCATTTATTTCTCACAGTTCTGGAGGCTGGAAGTCTCAAATCATGGTGCCCACAGATTCAGCGCTTGGTGAGGGTGCCTCTCCCTGGCCTGTGGATGGATGCCTTCTCGCCGTGTCCTCACACGGCCCTTCCTCCGTGAGCACGCATCATGTCCCATCATGCGGGTTCCACCCTCGTGGCCTGGTCTGACCTAATCGCCCCCCAAAGTCCCCATCTCCAGATGCAATCATACTGAGAGTCAGAGCTTCACATGAAAGTGGGGGACGAGACATTTAGTCCGTCACTCCAGGCGCTGCACCTCTCTCGTCCTCCATGCGGGGTTGTGAAAGACTGTGTGGGGTGTGTGTCCCCCCACCCCCATCTGCCCCATGACCTTGTCCAGTTGGAACCAGAGGCTGTTATTTGCTCCAAAGCGAAGTCATTATTAGGTCAGCTGGACAGAGAAGAAATATGTTAAGGTATTAAGATCTCAAGGTTGCTTTTTCTTTTTTTAAGCTGTAGCCCAAGGAAAAGATAAAAAGATTTTTAAAATACTTGCTCCTCCTAAGAGGGAACAATAACTCTTTAGACCAGAAGAAAGAAAGGGCAAGGAAAAGAATGAAATACAGACAAGGTCTTGGAGAAGGAGCCATGAGCTCATCCCGGGACTGGCCCCAAGCGGAGAAGGCAAGGAAACCTCTGATGTGTTTAAGGACCCAAGAGTTGAAGAGATCTGGAGGCCCCTGGGCACAAAGCAGACATCTGCATGGAATGCCAAGGCCAAGGGCACAAGGCAGGCTCAGACAAATCCCTGAGCTCAGACAGAGTGCAGTAGGCAGTGCTGGGGAGGGGTCGCCGCGCTGAGGGGAGAGCCCTAGCCGGCCAGAACTGAGAGGAGCCAGCCGGACGCGCATGCTGCGGACGAGACCAGCATCTACAGATGACAGCTGAGGCCCAAGCCCTCCCCGGCCACCTGGATGCCACCATGTTGGTCCCTCGAATGAATGTGTCCCCTTTGAAGAGAGGAAGATCAGGAAAGGAACCCGAATATCAATTGTGTTTGCCCTGAATTAAGGAGATTATGTCTCTGCTCCTTGCAGAAAGGACCTTCAGGGAGGAAGGAAGTGACCGGACCCAAACACTGACGCCTGCGCGTCTGGAAGCTGCTGCAACAGCCCCTGCAGGGCTGCGTGTGGTCTCTGTGCCTGGTACTGGTGGTCACCGTCCACAGGGGAGGCAGTGGAGAGGGAAGGACGGGTATCAGGTAGGAGAGAATGTGGACAAGCAGAGTCACCTGAGGACAGTCTGGACCCTGGCTGGCTGGCTGTTTTGCACATCACCTCCTCCCGCAGTTGGTGAGGGAGGCATTCCCACCATGGGGTTACGGGATGGTAGACCACACAGCAACCACACGGACAGACGAGATGACAGCAGCTCGTTGCTCACCTACACTCAGAGCCCAGGGAACGGAGGACTCCACACGCCGTGCAGGCCACACGGCGATGCCCTCGGGAACAGAGTGAACAGCCAGGGGCGTGGACGGCCGGCTCTGTAGTGACGACAGGACGGATGGCCCCTGGTTCCCACAGGAGGGGGCGATGGGCTCATTTGAATCACTCTGCAGGCTGCGGAGAACTGAAGCCTGCTCCCAGCAGTAGGCAGGCCCTGGGCCCGGTGCATGAGGAGGAGAGGGGCTTACCGAGGGGACTGGATCCACAGGAGCACGGTGGGGAGGGGAGCCTGCAGCTGGGCTGTTTGAGGCCCTCCTGTGTTTCCCCAGGTGTGAAGGCACACGTAATTTAGGGCTTTCACCAGCCTCTTACACCTCTAGGCCTCCCATTTCAGGGACAGGCAGGGTGTCCTGCAGGAGCTGGCATTCTTTGTCATGGAACTCAGTCCACCCCATCCCAGGAGCTGAAGCAGAGAGCAAGCATTCAGCGGGAGCTGGCGCGGCTGGGCGGCCAGGTGAGTCAGCAGAGGAGGGCGAGGTGCTGCCGAAGCGGTGGGTCCGACCCTGTGCATCACCTCCAAGGCCGAAGGGAGGCGGCTGCTGCTTCTCCTTCACCTTCAGACCCTCAGGCACACACCCCGTGCCCCGCCTACCCCAGCCCTGTGGGGAGGGGAGCCGTGGACACGTAGTTGCAGTGTGGCCAAGTCCATGTGGCAGAGCCTCCCCACAATCCCGCCGCTGCAGCAGGCCCAGCGCAAGTGCCCTGCCCTCCAGGGAAGCCTCTTTGATGATCTCCACTGAAAATGGGCCCTTTCTCCTCTGAACTTCCAAAATACCTTTTCCCTCCCTGGTAATGCTCCTGAGTTTGTGCTAGATAACTATCCACGTTACTTTGCACGCCGCTGGTGATGATCATTAAGCCACAGGTCTAGCGTGTGTCGCTTCTAATCCCCAAAAGGCCCGGGAAACAGCGTCATCATCCCCATTTTCAAGGTGAACAGACACAACTCATAGAAGTAAGAAACTGGCCTAAGGTGGTGTAAGCAGGAAGTGGCAGCAATGCTGGCCATCAAACCCAGACCTCTCTGGCTCACTCTGGGGAGGGACTGTGCTTTATCTGTGCAACTTTCATGGCCACTCATTCTGTAGCTTGGACAGGATAAGCATGCCTTATGCATCCATTCAAATCCTTTCCCCGTGTGCAAAGCAAAGGACCCTTTTTATAGGGACTGGAATTGCAATTGGGAAAACCTCAAGTCGCCATGCAGTCGTTATTGGCAGACCCCTCCCTATGCACATTGTTTCAAATGAATCTGATGACACTTCCCACGTGTCTGGCCTGGGCCCACCGATGGAGCCTCAGGCCCCTCATGCCGTGTTCTGGGTCCACGTACCCCTCTTTGATGCTCCCACCAGCCGCAGAGGAAGGTGTTACTAACCCTGTTTTACATGTGAGGAAACTGAGGCTTGCAGGTTAGAGATGGTAAAGCCAAGGGGCTGGGGTCTCAGGTAGCCAGAACTCCCATCCCCTCTCTGGACTCCCCTTGGTCCCAATCCCCATCACAGAGGGGAGCGGGCCTCGCTCCACACCCACCAGGCCCCACCCCCACCCCGCTGCCCTCTCCTCCAGGCGGCTGGCAACACGTCCACTCCAGTCCCAACCCCCTCTCCTGTCTGTGTCTTCCTGCCCGCCTGCCGCCCCGCAGTGGCCCATTCTCTGCATGACGTGATGAGAGGTGCTCATTCCTCAACAGGTGTGTTGGGGGAGGTTCATCAAGAAGACGCGACCACCAGTTGATCTGAGAGCTAAGCACCTTGGCAGGCAGAGGCTCCTCCCCACTCCCCTGTCCCTGGCATGTGGGTTCCGCTTGCCTCCCCAGGCCCCAGAGGCTGCCCCAAAGACACAGCCTTGCAGTAGTGAGATCCTCTGCGTGGTGTATGTGATGGCACCAGCTAAGGCTTCTGCAAAACTTTTACGATTGGGTGGCTGGGTGTGGAGGAGATCCACTCTTCTTGCGGCCACCCAAGGCAAGCCTTGTACGTCTGTTCCCTTGCTTCAAAACCTGCCACCTACCAGTCTGGGGTGGCCCGCCTCTTTCTTCAGGCTTTCCCTGCCCTCCACAGGTGGGCGCTGTTTCAGGTTACACCTGGGAAGCTCCCAAGATGCTTGTGAACCAACTAGCCCCACGGACCCAGCCTTGCTGCCTCCAGTCCCTCCTCCACATTCCTGGGAAACCCAAACTCCTGAATCAAATATCGTCAAATAACTCCTCCACTTACATTTTATGGTGACTCACCATGGCCCTTAGACATCACCTTTGAGGCCGCTCTGATCTGGCCAGCCCACTGCCCAGACTCAACCCCTCCTTCCCCACCCTTTGCCAGTGACTCCAGAATGCCCCACTTTCCTCCATGCCTCAGGGCCTTTGCTCAAGCTCTCACTTTTTTGGGAACACTTTGCTAGGCCCAACTCTTACCCAACCTTCAGAACACCCTTCGACCCCAAGCCCTCACCTGGGCAGATATTCCCAAATACCCTGGGGAAATTTCATCAAACCAGAAACATGTGAATGCTCATGATCCACCTGTCTGCTCCTCTCGCCAGACTGTGAGCTTCTGGTACCAAGGGACTCTTGACTCATCTCGGCACCCTCGCTGGTCTAGTCCAGTGCCTGGTGCATTGCAGGATCTCAGCAAAGGTTGGCAGAATGAAAATAATGACAAAATAGCTGTTGCAAATTGAGTCCTTAACTTATGCCAGCACCTAGAAAGCCCTTCCTAAGTATTATCTCAGGATGTTCCTGATAACCCTAGGAAAGAGGAATATTTATTTTTACAAATGCTGAAATGGAGATGCAAAGAGCTATAATAACTTCTCCAACACGACTGATCAGAGGCAGAGGCAGGAGTTGGATTCCTAACCCCATTCCACACCATGGTGGAAACTAACTATTCAAGACTTTGAGCAGCTGACTCGGGCCTTCAGCAGATAGGAAGATGCTCTAGGATCCATGGCAAAGCAAGGGTTAACTCACCTAAAATAAACAGCCCTATAGGCTCTTTGGAGACATCAGGATGTTATTTAATGAAGGAGCATGTTAGGTCACTAACAATTCAGATCTGAATTACAGAAATTAGCCTGCTGGGTTTAGGTCCAGTTATGGGGACCTCATCAGCCTTGAAGAGAATCAACAGCTTAATGAACCAGGAAAAACAGTACATATTTTGCAAAGAGCCCAGGGTTAATAGAAAGGATATTCACACCAGTTTTACTTGGAAAGAATGTGTGATTAAACAAAGGTTTCACGGAAGCAGGGCTGAGGTGATCCAGAAAGGCTGCCACTCCCCTCACTTTGGGAGGATGAGCTGCTTCTTGGGGTGACTGGCTCCCCCATGCAAAAGAGGCTGTTCATAGACACTGCCCTGTGAGCTAATAAGGTCTTTCTGTTCTTGTTTTCTAGAGGTTTGAAAGGCTTATCCCTAGAATGAAAGCAAATTTGGTGCAATGAACAGTTTAAGGACCCTCCCATGAAGAGGCAAGTTCTCTCCCAGGAGCCAGCAATGGCTATTTTTAATTAACATTTCACTGCTAATGTTTCATGGGTTTCCAGTGACTATTCAAGTTGATCATTTCAGCCAAAGAATTCTTTGGGACTGAGGCCCATATGAGCAATTGTGTGAAAGACTTAGGCTTGCTTTGTCCAAATGCCTCCAGTTTAATGAGGACTTTTTAATATGTTTTTACTTCTGTTCTTTCTTTTTACCTTGCGTCTTGCATTGATTGAGTTTTCTTAAAGGCTGGCTTGCCTCCTGTTTCTTCTTCTAGTGACTCAGAACCCTTTGTCCTCCACAGGCAAGGTGCCACTGTCACCACCCACACCAGATTCACCACAGAGACAGGGCTTATGGCCCCTTCAGGACAAGGAGAGGTCACCAGCACGCCGCACCCTTGATTCTCCCTTAAAATGCAAGTGAGGAGCGAGTAGACGTTCACAGATGTCAACACGAATGCCTCCATGGAAACCTTACAAAACACACTCAGAAAAAAGAAATCGGTAATCATAAAAAGAACCCAATTAGTGGCATAAGTGAAAGTTTTGCATGTGTAAACGTCAGGTTTTCTTTTCATCAAAATCAGTATTTTGACAAGCACATCCAGCGGAGCGACACAACTTTTTGGTTTGTTGTGCAAATGTAAGTCACCATAAGTGGGCAAAAAAAAAAACATTAAACACACAACAGTGTCCCTTGTCTCCTCCGCCAGTCTTGGGCTGCTTCAGGCTGGGGACCTTTGATGATTTAGCACCCGTGTCTACTCTCTATGCATACAAAATGGTTGGTGGCCAAAGTCACTGTGAAGACACTGCGAGGTCAGATGAGTTCATCCAAGTCACACACCACTAACAGCAACCTCGCAGAGACTGGAACTCATGTCTGGTTGACTCCAGTTGTTACTTTTGTCCGCTCACACCCCAGAGTGGATTACAGAATCCCAGCCCTGGAGGAGATGACAAGAGCCATTCCTGGGAAGGAGCAGTCACAAATGGCAGCTGGCCGTGCAGCACGTGCACTGGGAGACAACTGTACCTCTTCCAGCCTCTTTCAGGGGCCTCTGCCTTAGCACAGATGGTGATGGGAGTTTAATTCATAAAAACTCTGTACGTTAAAGTCAGCACCTTGAGCAATAATTCCTGGATGGATGAAGACTTTGCTGCCATTTTTATATCATCCAGACCACAAAGTCGTCACACATCCAATACAGTTCAGTGAAGAGCTGGAAAGAGGACCACCAGGGACATCACAAGACCAGACGAAGGGAAAGGAGACAGTCAGGCAAGAGTGGAACAGAGATGGAGTCTGTCAAGTGTCCCCAACATTTAGGGAAGAACAAATTTGTGCTCAGTAGCAGAACCACACCCTTCTCATGACCATATGGTGTTTGGGGGCTTTATGCACACATTATAGCTAGCATTTTCCTGCTTATTAAACAATGTATACATTATCCATTGTATGGCTTTGGTCCCCTTGTCAACTGTTTCCTTGGATTCTCTATAAGGCACTGTTAAGAGATCCTTTCCAGGGAGACTTAGGAGGTGATGGGACAGGAGACCCCAGCTACCATTTGTAGGCTCTGGATCTCAGAATAGGTGGGTCAGGGAAGTCTCCTCTGTTAGTGTGTTTGAATGGGGCCTACCCTTGGTTGGAGTACCCAAAAATCACACATTTGTCCATAAAATGAAATGAAGGAAATGGAGGAATCTCTCAATCATGGATCTCTTCAAGCACCTCAAAGCTTCCCAGTAAAAAGGGATTAAAGGAAATACCTGGAAAATCCAAACATTTAAAACTAGTTTGAGCGGCTCTTTCCAAGCAATCAAGAAGTGTTTTAAAGTACCTACTCAATGTCCAGCATTTTCTAGCCAATTAAGAGGAGAATATATGCTTCCAATTCAAAGGAGAATATGGAATATGTGATTCCCACTTTCAAATGTTTTACCAGCCAGTTAGAGAAACAAGATTCATACAATTAACAGATAAAATAGGACAAAACAAATTTAACTTAGTGCCAAATTAATTATCCAGGGAGAAGGACCGTAAAGGTCAACCTAACCGTGGGAGGCTCCAAGAGGTGGCTATCCCAGTCTCAGAAAGACAGGTCAGGAGTGCGCGAGACGGTGGGTGAGGGAGGCATGGCACGTGGACTGTGTTCTCATCTTCAGAATGAGGACATCAGCCTTATCAGCTTTATGGGACCTCTGTGAGAAGCGAATTTAGGTAGGTGCTGTGCTTCCATCCAAGACTGGTGAAGATAGAAACCATGGGGCTCACGTGAGGAGGACTTTCTGCAACCAGTGAGGAGATGCACCCAGAAGCCTGCATCCCCATGGCTTTCTTCAGGGTGGGAGAAGAGTCCATGAGCTCTTCCATGAGCACAGCTTCTGTGTCGCCTCTCCTCACCCTCCCCAAAGCAGGGCAACAATATTTGAGATAGAACCCCTGGAGCAGACTGAACCTCCACTGCTCGCTGTTGTAAGAATCCAGGAGTTCCCTGTGGGTTGAGTGAACCCCTCGAGGGTGTGCTGACTTGCAGAGACCCTGCCAAGAGGGGATTTGAAACACGAGCGGTAAGAATCTGAGGGTGGGACTTCCTGTAGAGGGGCTGAGGAGACGGAAATCTCTCTGTGGTCTTCCAAGAATCACCTGAGTGTCCACCCCGTGAGGGACTGAGCATTTGGATTCCCAGCTTGAGAAGAGCACCGCAGGTCCTCAGCCTCAGCAGACAGGCAACAATACCTGATAGAGTGAACTGTGATGTCACCCAGTCACCCCAGGAAGCATTTGGGCTTTTTTTGTCATGTTCCCAACACCACCCTCAGAAGATCCAGTGCCTAGGAGAAGAGGAGGAGGAAGACGAAGAGGAGATGTGACCTGCTCAGGGCGGGGAGGAGGAAGATGAGTCATACTTGAGTGATGTTTGTGAATTAACAGCACTGGTCTTGAGCACCAGAGTGTGACTGTTTTAACGCGGAGAAAGACATACAGGCTCTGGCCAGGGGGTTGTTCAAGTACCTGCTGCCTAGAGTATATCCTAGCAGAGTTGGCAAGGGCACATAATGGAAAAAAATAAAACTACGGCATTCCTGTTCATCCTCTCAACGAGCTGAAACTTCACAAGAACTCAATTTCATTGTAAATGTGAACAGATTTCCAAACGTTCAGATTTTACATTTGTATGCATACCTATGGTTCAAGCTTAGTCATTACCTTGTCAGGTAAGAAACCAAGGAATAAAGAAGAACAAATAGCAAATCATTAGCTTGATAAAAAGAGCATAAACACCCAACTCATGACGCTATTTTCTCTTTTCCCCTTGCTGTGGCCCTGGGAAGTTCTAAGGTGACAGCAAGAGCTGTTTTCCCTCATTCATAGTGATCTCAATTTCAGCTGAGAATGGTTGTTTTGGTGAACATTACTTTTGCCTTACAAAGACACATTAAAAATATATGCAAATAGCCTTACTCACATAAAATAGCGTCGTTTAAACTCCGCCTCTTACTACAAAACAGGTTTCAGGATCCGCCGTTAATGTTACTTTTACTGTGGGAGAATTGCTTGAACAGGGGAATCATTGCAGCCCAAATATTCAGAAAGTCCCAATTACCTATAAAAAATGTCCACGTAAAATTGCTAGGATCTTTGTAATTATTTTTTGGTTGTATTTTATTTTTTATGCCTGAAGTTACAATTTGCTCAATAATGCCCCTGGTACTCTGGAAACATTAATGAGTATGTTCAAAGGTTCATTGTGAGTGCCTGCAGTGTCATTCACATTAGACCCCAATAAATTCCTCTAAGGGTCGTGCTATTTGTTTTTGTCATACAGAAAAGGGGAGCCTTTCTTGTGTGAGCTTACTTCTCATGAGCTCCACTTCAGTGCGAGAAAGCAGAGTAGGTCAAGTTGCTTTGCCCAAGGGCATCAAAAGATGAAGTGGGCATGCTCCTGGTCATCTAGCCAGTCCAGTGTCCGCATGGATGGCTTCCTAACATGGTGAGGACCGTGAGGCTCCATCACGTGTATTCCTCCTATGTCAAGAGCACAGAGAAGCCGTGCAGACAGGGTCTCCTTTCCATAGACCATGACTCTGGACAATGGATAAGTCACTTCCAACAAGTGGTAGACTTGAGTCACCTCCCAAGTTATTCAGCTTTTTGCATGAAACTTCTCAACTCCCAGTGAAAGTTAAAGTACGTCGTTAACAAAACATCAGTGGTTTTTGCTAACGTTTTAATTTTAGTATTGATCCTGTCTATATTCCCTTACCACACACAGAAGCAGTAAGGAAATCTTTTCCACCACGGCCATTGCATCTGGACTGGAGGAAGCTGGTGTTACCCGTTCTGATGGCAACAGTCTGGAGATAAACCAGCTTGGTGGCTATCTTTGGGGCAATTCACCTGATCCCTAAAATCCAAAACCCATTCCAAATTTTATGTTCCCACCCTTATCAACAAAGACATGTGACCACTGCATCCCCAACCTCAAAAATCCCAAGGTCAGATTTTTCAATATATCCTAACACTTATTCTTGTAATCAAGCCTCTGAAAACCAGACAGACACTTGGGTACATGTGTGAATAATGGAGGCTGTCCTGGGTTGAATTATGTTCCCCCAAAAGATATGTGGGAGTCACAGAACCTCATCCCTGTGGATGTGACCTGATTTAGAAATAAGGTCTTTGCAGATGGAATGATATTAAGATGGAGTCAAGATGACCCTAAATCCAATGACTACATCTTTATGAGGAAAGTGGAATTTGGAACACAGAGACACAGGAACGCCATGTAATGACAGAGGAGAGGCTTGTGTGACATGGCTATAAACCAAGGAATGCCAAAGATCGGCAGCCTCCATCAGCAGCATCCGGAAGGGGTAAGAAAGGCTCCACCTGGAGTCTCAGACAGAGCATGGCCCTGCCAACTCCTTGATTGCAGACTGGCCTCGGGAACTGTGAGACAATAAAGTTCTGTTGTTCAAGCCGCCAGTTTGTGGTGCTTTGGTACAGCAGCCCCAGGACACTGATACAGGGCACATCAGTTATAGGTTATTGTTTGTGTTTGTTTGTTTGTTTTCTCATTAGAAAACACATGTTTTGGAAGTGGGAGCCTCACTGCCATCCATTTCTCCCTTGCTGAAGCTCACTGATGTCAGGGGAAAGGCGATCCCAGTACCCTTCCCAGCAGCCCCATATTCGTCTTCTTCAGCTCAAGGCTGCACGAGGTCTGATCTGGAAAGAGAAATGGCATCTGGGCCCACCAAGCCCACTGCACATCTGGATCCTGGCCACAGGCATCCCTGGCATCTGTTTGGCAAAGCAGAACCACTCTAAAATGTCAGGGTTTTGAAAATCCAGCATGTACTTCACGGCAGCAATGGATAATATATGCACGCCAGAAGAGTTCGCTGAAGCCCTTGCAGAAGGTACGCATCCCAGCACAGACGTGGGCCTGCCATGATGGGTGTCTCCCCATTGGCCAGCCTGAAGAGGGTATGGCCAGAAGTCGGAACAAGGGCCAAGAGTCAGAAGCAGTGGCAGGCCTGTGGCCTTGCTTTTTTGTGGAGCATCTGACCATGGATCACCCTAGCCTATCTGGACCCCCAAAACCAGAATATAACTATATCTGACTCCCCAATCCATTAAGTTACCATAGTATCATGAATGCCTGCGAAAAGCAAGGAGTCATACTAGATCTAACACCAAGGTGACCTGAGTTCCTCAGACGTGGAGAAGAAGAGAGGCATATTCTGAATACTTCTTTAAAAATCCCACGCCTCTATTTCGAGCGAGCAGATGCGGAGGGGAATAATGATTCTGAATATGACATTGTCTCTGAGCCATCACCCTGTGATACTTATTATTAATAGTCAGGGTTGACCTCCAGCCCAGTCACACCTTCTGCATGGGCCAGATTCCAGCCTGCTGGGTACATCTGAGCATCCCAAAAGCTTGTCTGGAAAACCGAGCGCTGCCGGCAATCCGGTACAAGCCAGATAAAACAAAACCACTTGGAGACAACCTCAGAACTGGACGTGAGGCTTTCCTATAAAAATCTGTGAGGAAACACGGATGTCATTTAGGATTCCAAATCTCAGAGGCCAAATGGGGTCAGAGCACAGGCACAAGTGTCAGTCGTGCACACTGGAGAAGAAGGCGCTGGTGCAGAGCCAGGCCCTTCTGGAGCTAATTCCTGAGAGCTGGAGGTGGTCACCGAAGCCAAAATAATGGCTAAATGCTCTTATGTATTGGATTGGAGGTTCCCCCCCCAAAAGACCTGGTGGATCCCTCACCCCACTGCCTCAGAATGAATAGACATTATTAAGAGACAGAGCCTCTGCAGAGGCGATCAAGGAGAAGTGAGCCCATTAGGGTGACCCTAGTCCCACACAGTCGTGTCCTTCTAGAAAGGGGCGTTGGGACACCGACCCTGGCACAGAGGGAAGACCGCGCGAGGAGACGGGTGATGGCATCGATGAGCCAGGTTCTCCCGCAAGCCTCAGCCAGAACCAGCCCTGCTGCCACTTGTGTTGACACAGGCTCAGACCTCAGGCCTCCAGAGCCAGGAGGGCATTCATTTCCACTGGAGAAGCCCCCAGTCTGTGGTGCTTTCTTACAGCAGCACCAGGAAACTGATGTACATGTCATCCAAAGCTCAGTGATGTCTGTTAACCAGAATATGTTTTCTGTGTTATGCTTTTAGGAGGAAAATACCATAAGAAAACACATCAGCCTCATGACTTCCTCTGTTTTTACCCAGAGAACGTGTCCTCGCAGGCCCTGCTCTAAGCGCTTTGGGAGTGCTAAGCCATGAGCTGCAGAGGATACGGCTCTGCGGCCGGTCATCCCTGCCATCACTCTGGTGCTTGGGTGAGGAAAACCAAGGCCTGGAGGGCGACGGAGCTTGCCTGGGGACAGAGAAGGGCTGGGCGCCCCGCAGAGGCTCCGGGACAGTGGCCTGACGGCTGGGCAGCCCCGCCCATCTTAACCCCTTGTCCTTCTGGCAGATCGGCTTGCTGAGGTTTGACGGCTCCAGGCCTACCCCCACGCAGATCTCAGCACTTAGCCTGGGGATTTGGGGGAACTCCATGGAGGACCTGCAACTCTCCAACAAAGGCCCCTTGAGGAAGAGCATTTCATTAAATCAAACAGTGCAGTCAAGTGGACAGCATCTGGGTTTCAAAATGAAACCCCCACCGGCACCCAGTGTTGAGCAGACCCTGTCTCTGTCCCTGCGCCCCGGCATCCCAGGAGGACAACGTCACAGGAGGTCAGGAACTTGAGGTCCTGGGCCTGCTCCCGCCCAATTCATCAATTCCAGAGCAGTCTGAGAACTCTGAGCTCATCTGTTGGGAGGCAGAATGGGGCTCCCCTGCCCCAGGTTGACCCTCCGGTCCTGAACACTGCCCCCTAGGTGGCCAGGTGGTGCGGAGATTTCCCACACCCTTAGAGCTGGGAAGACGGCCCTCTGAGGTCAAGGCCACATCAAAGACAATCCCTCCCCTCCAGATAAATTATTGAACAGGATGCGTTCAGCATCCCTGGGAATCAAGTGTTTAGAACATGGGATTTCTGGATTAACTGCAAAATGTTAACTAATTCACCATAAGCGTTCCTACTTGACACTTCTCTATGTGTGAGAGCACATATCACAAGGCATTAAGGGGTTTCCATTCATTAAAATTAATTCACAGCCCAAATTAAAATGTGGTTGTTGATGGAAAGCAGCAGTGTGTGTGTGTGAAACAGGCAGGCTTTAAGGGAGGCCACAGAGGGTGAGCTGGATGAGAAATGAGACAAAGGCAGACCAAGCTGGGTGAGACCTCAGGGCCCAAGGTCAGGGCTGCCCCTCCACGGGAGCTGCCTGTGTCCACTGAGCAAAGCAGGGCCTTCTCTGTTCGAGTTGAGGCCCTCCCAGCTGAAAGCCCAATTCCCCTCTAGGAACTCTTGGCAGATGTGTTTCAAATCTGTACTTCAGCTCCGTACTTCTTACACTTGAGAACATCAGGACCACCTGGAGGGTTTGAGTAAACATAGATTTCTGAGCTCCACCCCAGCACGTCTGGCTCAGGCCATCTGGGGTGGGGCCCGAGACTCTGCATTGCTCACAGAGCTCAGGCGATGCCAACGCCACTAGCCCAGGCACCACTGGTTTTGGGAATCATGGCAGAAGACAGAGGAGTGGGTGCAGTGTCACCTCAGGAGCAGGCCAAGGACACCTGAGAGGACACCAGAGGGCAGGAGTACAAGTGTGTGTGGAGTAGAGGCCGGTCCTGGCTCTCACCACTCTGTTGGCAGCCCCTCCCCCACACGGTGGGCCCCACCTTGACATAAGGCCCTGCTCAGCAGACACCCAGTGGTTTACCCACTGCACCCCTTGGGTGCCTGTCCTAACCTCTCTGACCTCGGTGTCCACATCTAACACAAATGAAACAACACATGTAAGGCACTGAGCCAGGGCCCGGCACCTAGGAAGCCCTAACAAGTGTTAGAGCCGTTATTGTTGTCAGTATTGCTGTTCTTGAATGATGACAAAGCAGACCACCTGCGGTAGCTACAGGTGCCCTCAGCCAGCTTCTGACCTCTGAGCCCCCACATGCTGGACAGAAAGAGTAGACACACCTTAGAGACCAATGGACGAACACAGCAGTACACTGCATCTGCTTCAGAGAGCTCTGCCCTTTAAAGAGGTGTCTAGGGGCTTGTTTGATTACAAAAGTCAGAAGCCCTTCTGTGGCCCGGATACTATTAGGCCCTCACCAGAAATCTCTGCCTTCTGACATTGCCTACATCCAGGCCAACTGGGATTCCAAGACTTGTTCACTTGAGTTGGAGGTGGAGGAAAGCATATGAAGTTATAGGGACAGCATTTATAATCCCTTTTCCCACCCACTACTTGACATGGGTTGAATTGTGTTCCAATATTGAATTCCTCACCACTGATACCTCAGAATGTGACCCTCTTTGGAAATAACGATCACTGAAGATGTACTTAGTTAAAATGAGGTCATACTAGAGTAGAATGGCCCCTAATCCAATATGACTGGTGTCCTTATACAATGGAGAAATTTGGATCCAGACGTGCACCAGGGAGATGCCATATGAAGATAAGGCGAGATCAGGGTGATGCCTACACAAGCCAAGGAACACTAAAGATGGCCCGCACACCCCCAGAGAGGATGCAACAGATTCCCCTTTGTGGTCTTAGGAGGAACCAGCTCTGACAACACCTTGACGTCAGTCTTCTGGCCTCCAGACTGTGAGACAATAAATTTTTGTTGCTTAAGCCTGCTGTCTGCAGGACTGTTCCAGCAGCTACAGGAAACTAAGGCATTTGTTCAAAAGGAGCAGCCCTCTGTTTTCTCTCTAGCAATGTGTTCACTAAGTGAAGCGGTGGGTAGAAGAATAAATATAGGCAACAAGGAGAGACCGGCTATCTCTATGTGGGAAAGATAGAAAACACCAGAAAGGTCTGGGGGATGGCAGGGGAGGAGCAACACTGGACGGGGAGGAAGAGCAGGAAAAGAGAGATGAGCAAGAGATGTGGGACTGGCTCAGGAGAAGAGCTTGGGGGAGAGAGAAGGAGACACTGGAAGGGGATTTAAGAAGGAACTCCTGTGTGATGTGCAGCAGACCTTCCTTCTTGTTTCTCCAAGAACCCTTCAGTAAAGACATGACCTTCAGTGCTTGTAGAGTCAGGAGCGCATGTACAAGAGAGCGTGTGCAAGCTAGCGGAGATGCATACATGTGTATGCTGCCTGTGCGAATATCACCAGGTGGAAGACGAGTCCTGCAGCGGGTCCGAGAGCACAGCTGCACAAGGGGCTCACTCCTACCTTCCTTAGGCATTTATGCAGCTCCTTGCAGGCCTGGCCCTTGTTCAGATACACAAGCCACCGAAGTCCTTTCCTTTGATTAGAGCACTAGTCAAAGGAATGGAGAGTTCTAAAGATATTTAGGAGGGAAAATAGGAGAAATTGGGTAACTGATGACTTGAGAGGTGAAGAAGAGAAAAATTTTAGTATGACCCACAGATTTGCTGAAAGAATGATGGCTCCACCAAATGATATACTGATGGGGTTGTAGGTGGAATTTTCACAGGGGAATTTTTGTGTTTGTACGTATTTGTTTGAGGTGCACATGTGCCTCTAGATCCAGGAGGCAGCTGTGTGTCGGAGTGTGTAGCTCAGGAGAGAAGTCCAGGCCGGGGGGACAGTCTGGGCATCAGTAGCGTGTAGACAGTATTTGAAGCCCTAGGAAGGGATGGGATCCAGCTGGAGAAGTACAGGAAGTCAAAAGAGAAGGGTGATATTTTAATAGGTGACCAAAAATAAGGGCCAGAGCACGACAGAGAGAAGAGTGGCAAATGAACTGTTAGAGCCAGGAGAGTGGAGTGTCCCAGTGGCCAAGGGAGAGAGTTTCCAAAGAAGGAGTAAGAAGAGAGTGAAAGCCAGCGAGGAGCTGAGAGAAGAAATGGAGGAAGATACCCCTTGGATGCAGCAACACGTGGCCCCTCAGAAAGCCTGACTTCGATCAAGGGGAGAGTCAGAAGCCAGATGGCAGTGGGGTTGAGACGCAGGTATGTGTGACTACCATATTTGGAGGAGTCCAAATACTGTGGGAGTATTAGGCTTTTATTTCCTAAGTAAATGGAAAGTGTGCCGTTTTTAAAAGATAACATCAAATTGGATCCTGATTCATGTTCAAAATCTCCAGATGATTTGAGGAGCTTGTTAGAGCTCTCCCAAGTTGTTAACCGTGACCTTGTTTGTCTATTTGTTTGGAGGAGGAGGTATCTGCCACCCTGAGTTCCTTTTTTTATAGTTAAGGGTGTCAATGTTCAAGTGAAGTCAAGAAACACAGGTTACTATTGAAGGAAGTTTTGATGAGAAGGGAGAGAAAGAAATTCAATACAAAAGGATGGATGTGAAGGAAGGATTTTTTTTAAGGTGCAGGAGTCTTGACCTCACAAACAGACCCTTGAAACTTGGGAATGGGGGAAAGATTGAGGGTTGGCTGGGAGCAGAGGTGGCACTAGATGCCCACGGAATGGGCTGTAGTGTGACCCTTGACATGTGCTGGGAATATCAGTCTTTTGTTTGATGGTTTCTGGGATCACAGTGTCTATCTGCATTATTTCGATGGATTAACAAACCACTGAATGCAGAGGATGTGTGCCCCTTAATCCCCATTCAGGACCCAAGCTGTGGCTCACAACTAAGACGCTCTTCAGGACTGGCCCCAGGTGAGGCAGGAGTGTCCCACCGTGATGCTCCCCCAGCCCCTGGGCATTCAAGGTCAGTGCAGTGTACAGAGGCTTCATCCTGAACCTTGACTTAGGACTTTAAGGGCACCCCAGTTCTAGGACCCCTCATGAGTGTAGCTGAGGGCTCTCTTTCAACTTCATCTCGGCTCTCCATGTCCTCCTCCCAGGCCTCGTCCCTTACAGGTGGTGTTCCCAAGAACATACCCAAACAAGTCTGCCCCCCTCCATCTCCCCACTGGACCTGCTCTGGGGAAGTACTGGTGTTACGTCATAATAGTCCCAATTAGGCTCATTTCTGCAGGAACTTTTGAAGATGGAAAGCCTGTGTTAGCCGTTTGGATAGGCAAGTTATCAGTTATGAAATTGCTTCTTGGTTCAGAAAGCCTTTGGACGTGCCCCTCCACAGGCTGGCTCCATGCTAAGTGCTGATTGTGGGGGCAGGGGGGTGGCCATGATTGGGTCAGGGGTCTTGTCCTTCAGGAGGTCACAGCCATTTGTCCTCCAGGAGTTCATAGCCATTGGGCATCGCTGTCAGAGAAGGCTGGGGAGAAGTTGGAAATTCCAGTACTTTCTGCTTGTCCTGCCATCACTTCTGGCTGGTCTCACTGCTTCCATGCAGGATGCCTTATAGTCAGGCTGTCCCGTGACTCCCTTTGCAAAGCCTTAGGGGGAACTTCCAAGCTGGCCGTGGTTTGCCAACATTCACACACCCCACATCAACCAGAAGCAAACTTGGTCTCTATTCTGGGGAGGGGCCAGCAGATGCTCATTGCTGTGGGTAGAAAGAGTGCTGGGCCAGGCAGCAGGTGGGGTGGGTTCTGGGCCTGGCTCAGCCGCTGAGGGGCTGGAGACTGCAGGCTTGGGCAGGCGGTCTTCCTCTCTTTGGACCTTATTTCTGACTTACAAAGTGAGACATTTGGACTAGAGAGTCTCTTCTTTCCTTACTAGTTCTATAAGATTCTTGTTTGGGGAGTTTTAAAGTGATTTAACAATAAAGATGTGATGGGGGCCTAGAGGTTGCCCAGAACCCCCTTCAAGACTGAGGTCCCTGCTCCCCCAGCTACTGGGACCTTTGGCGGCTGGAGGACTCAGTGGGGTCCAATGAGCCCCCTTGCTAGAGGTCACGTCCTTCCCAGGGGGCAGCTTGCACAAAGAGGTCTGTGAAGGCCCAGCCCCCTTGCCTCAAGGGGGTTGACTTGAGGTGCATTTCCATTCTGGGGCTCCCTGTCCTCTGCCTCAGTCCCCTCCCCCCAGCCCACGAGGGGAGCCCCCAGAACTCCCTGTGTGCTCATCGCTGCCTCGGAACCTGTTTCCTGGAGCCCACCCACAAGCATGCAGCCATGCCGCGGTGAGCCAGAGACGGGAGAGCTGACAGAAAGCCGGTGAGAGTACAGGGGGCTGGGGGATGGGGGCGGGCAGCAAGGGAGCAAAAAGGCCGAAGCCAGGCGGTGCAAGGCGACAGTGCCGGCTCATTTGTGACGGCTTCAGGACCCTCCTAAACTGGGGACAGGAAAGTGCGGCTGCCACTTTCCTCGGGGCAGCTGGTCTACAGGGCTGCCCAGCGCCCTCCCTGCCTCCTTCTCCCCTCTCAGTGGGCCCAGGGTTCGAGGCCAGGGACCAGGGCCACAGGGACAGTCTCAGCGCTCTCAACAGGAGTTCCCATATTTCCCATCTGCAGCTGCCCCCAGGATGCCTTTCTCACCTCACCCCCACCTGACCACATGCTCACCCTGTAAACGATGTGGCTGGCTGAAAAGGAGGCCACATTCCTGCCAACAGGCATTGAAGACCTGTGTCAGTCACTCTGGGGACCCGGGGTGGCCTCAAGGCCCCGCGCCTCCTGCAGCACAGGGTGCCGGGAACAGCCAGTGGGACCAGGGGCTGGGTTCACCGGCACAGCAGTGCCCCTGTGAACAGCAGTCTCTGCCTGCAAAGGCGCAGCTCCACAGAAGCGTGGTCACTGCAATACATGCTAAGCAGAGGCGCCTGCCCCTCCCGGTCCTCCTCCCAGACACACCCTTCCAGGAGAAACCCATATTCAAACTCTGCTCCACTCAAGATCAGTATGGTTCATACCGGTGCTGGCTGTTGTAGTGAATTATGAGGCTATTCCTTCGTAGTTAGGGTCTGGGGGTGCGGCAGTGGCAGCAGACAGGGTGGAAAGAGCTATGCACCCCTAATTATACTGCAAGATGCAGGACACCAGGCTCATGCTATGAGGCCCTGAGGATGGACAGAGCAGAGGTTCTGGAGGGGGGATTCAGGCAGGGACGATGGGACTGAGTCAACAAAGACTGGTCTAAACCCAAACGGAGAAAGAGTGCATTGTGTGTCTGGATGGTGTGTGGCAGACGGGGAGGGGGAACCCAGAGCTGCAGGGGAAAGGTCAGAGTAACCTTGATCATGGTGTAACAAGACATCTTACTAAAAAGGCCAGGTTGTATTTTATGGTGACACAGTTGTACCTGAGCAGGGGAACATGACCCATTCAGTCCACTTGTTGCTTCTGAGACGCCTGGGCAGCAGGTGGCGGATGGGTGGGAGTGCGAAGGGGAGGGAGGCCAAGGTGATGACCATCCTGTCTGGGATGGGGAGAGCCTTAGCTTGGTGCTTGGGATTCAATCTGGGGAGAGGACATGGGAGACATCTGGGAGGCAGAGTAGAAAAACTAACACAAAATACAAAATGCATACCTGGAGAAGAGGAGGAAAGGAGTGCGAAGGCCTAAGTAGGTTACAGCAATACCAGGGTCCAGTGAAGAAGGCAGTATTAGGAGCATGTTCTGATCTTTGGGGAGCACAAAGGAGACAGGAGAGCCCTGGGATTAAAACCAGCATTGTGTCATCTAAAAGACTGGAATTTGGAACTTACTTCTAACATCCATTGCCTGTAATCTTGCCTGCTTACCAGTCTCGCTAATCTTCCTGTTCCTCATATGCAAAAAGGGGAGACACCAGGAGATCATACCTCAGAAGACCATGGCAGTAACTACACAACATAATTCAAGTGAAACTCTAGGAACAATACCTGGCAGAAGGTAACCATTCACTGCACATCAGCTCTGGTGAGGGAAGAGGTACTAGGGACCACTTTGACAATGTGATCAAATCTATGAAAAATACACGTGGACCTTCTAGAGCCAACCGTGGGCACCCAATGTCCCTGTGGATCTAGGCTAAAAAGTTCCAGTCTCCATGCAGTGTCCTACAGGCATTTGGAAATATGGTTCTGGGATTGCAGAGACTAGTCAGAGCCAGAGAAGTGCACTTGGGAGTCAACACCAAATTTTTGTGCAAACTTGTGAGAACTGAAGACAAGGCAGTCCCAGGGAATGAGGGAGAGCAGGGAGTGCTGCGGGCTGAGATGGAAGGAAGTGTGCGCTCCACGGGCAAGCGGGAGAGGTAGGGGGTCCCGCAAAGTGAAGAAGAAGCCCCCAGTAGCAGAGACCAGCATATGGCCCTAGGTCGTGCCTCTAGAACACAAATCAACACAAAAAAGCTTAGACACGATCATTTCAAATTTCATTCAACTACACTCCATCAAATCCTCCTGTCTTATTTAGAGGCTGAATCTTTTTTCTAGCTTATTTCTCCAGCTGTTCAATTTACATTTGTCCCTTTGGGTCCTCTCTAAAAACTGTATTTCCCAAACCAAAATCATGGTACACATTTAGAAATAAGATTATTTTTAGGATTTATGAATTTATTTATGAGACTTTTACAAGCATACAGAAATAGCATTTAATTTTGTCCTCTTAGCAAATTGACTTTATTGAAATGAGCAAAATGACGTGAAACCACAGGGATTCTGGAAAATCTCACACACGTTTGGGCAAGCTTGGGGTGATTCCAGTGGGTACCACTGGTGGGCAGAGGGCAGCAGCCCAATGCATGTTAGTTTCTCTTCCTCCTTTTGACCTCAGAGAACAAAACAGGGGGAAGGAGAAGGGCACTGAGGCAGATGGGCAGGAAAGAAGGGAGGGAGGGAGGGAGAGAGGCAGGAGGGAAAGAAGGAGGGAATAGAAAGATGGTGGCAAGTCACAAGGAGGACCGATGCAGAAGGGCATCTAAGACTTCTCGCTTAGACTGTTGGCATTTGTGGGCTATCTTACCACCAAATCTCACAGTCACTGGTGTGCATGGGTTTTTAGTTTTGTTATCCCAGTGGCTCTGTGTGTTCTCATGGGAAATTCAGTTTCCAAAATCTGCTGCTTCCCCCTTCTTTCTCTTTGATATTTTATTCAATGAACTTGTTAAGAATCATTTGGTGATGGAAACAAGTACCATCATTAATTAAAAATCTTCCCTTGGCCAGTTCTAGTACCATATTAAACCTTGCAGAAAATCTGGGAACAGCTGCTGATCACTCTTTGCCAATCTACTGCATCCCCAGTGGCACGGAAGGGGACATGGTGTTGAAAATCACCCATGTCGATGACTAAGTACAAAATCATTTAGGCTCTGAACCTCAGTCTGAAGTTTAAGATAAACTCCCACAGTACATTTGTGGCATGACACTTTAAACAATGGTGAGAGATGAGGGGCCTCCCCAAAACCTCAAGGACAGGAACCCTATCTTCCTCAGGTTTTCACCCCTGGCATACAACACAGTCCCTGGTGCAAAAACAAATTTAAAAAAATCTATTAATTACATAGAAGAATGATGCTTGAGTTCTGAATCTCATTGACTGAGTCCTATCAAGTTCTTTCCTTTGCTGCACAAAATCCAGGCTGCCTATGTTACTAGGAAACAGGAAAGATGTGAGAAAAGGAAGCCCTCCAGTGGCCTGTCCTCCATGACATCCTTGGAGGTGTCACCAGCACTGGCCCCACCCCCTGACGTGGGTGGGATGCTGTAGACACTCTTTGGTTGGAAGAGTGACTTATGTCTAGGTTGCATGATGAAAAAGGATGTGTTTCTGTGTCACAGAATCAAGAATAATGCTTTCTCCCTCCCCAGTAATGGCAGCCCAGGGCTTTACTGTTAAACAACTTATGCCCAACAGCACATGGCCTACATAAAAGCAATATTCATTCATTTACTTACACATTCCATAAATGTGTTTTCACCACCTACCATGTGCAGGCAGTGAGTCTTTAGCAGTGAACAATGGCTATACACACAATACACGTATTATAGAGAGAAGAAATATTCGTGAAATAGAACCTAAATGTGGCTAATTATTTCACTGATCATGAAAAAGTCTTCTCATAAACAACATGAGAGTAGTGTGGTATAATAAAACATAACTATTTGGTCTCTGTCCCCAGTTCCAGGCACACAGCTCCTAAAACCCCTGGAATCTCCCGAGTGATGACTGTCTTTTGTGTGCTAAGGAAAATGACTGGTAGTTGGGGGCCCCTTGATAGCTTCAGGTCTGGACACCAGGAACACCAAGAGATGATTAGAGAGAAGGGAGAAGTTCTGGAGGTTGAGTCCGATTGTCAACAGCCAATTCTTTAATCAATCGTGCCTATGTAATGAAAGCTCCCTAACAGCCCCTAAACCATGGGGTTCAGAGAACTTCCAAGCTGAGGAGCACATCAGATGCTGGGAAGAGAACACACCCAGAGGGCCTGTAAGCTCCATGCACCCCATCTGCACACCTGCCCTACACATCTCTCCATTTGGCTTTCTGAGTGGTATCCTTTATAATCAAACATATAAAATACAGTGAGTAAAGCACCTTCTGAATTCAGTGAGTCATCCTAGCAAATCATAGAACCTGAAAAGGAAATGGGTTGTGGGAATCCCCAACTTTGTAGCTGAAAAGTGTGGATGTGGTATAATAAGAATCTGGCCTTTGTCCCCAAGTTTGGCACAGAACTCCTAAAACCCTTGGACTTTCTGAGTGATATGAATGTCTTTTGTTATTCATAACAAGCCCCTTTTGACCACACCTGACTTTATGCTAATGAGGTGGCTCTGGACAGGGCCCCTGGATGGGCCCTGAGGGGGCCAAGTGACTGGAGGTTTGGACTGCCAGCCCCCCGCACTGACTTCGGAGAAAGGGGATGGGAGACTGCAGACTGACCTCTTTAAAACTCTTGGGCAACAGACTTGAGGAGCTTCTGGGTGGGGGCACATCCGCAGTGAGGTTCTGGAAGAGTGGATAAGTGGAGAGGGTATGGAACCTCCTGTAGACCTCCCCTACCTGGCCGTGTGCATCTCTTCTGATTAACTGTTTCTGAGTTGTGCCCCGACAATAAACGAGGAAACATTAGTAAAGTGACTTCCTGAGTTCTGCAAGCCCTTTTAGCTAATTACAAACCTAAGGAGGGGATTGTGGGCACCCCTAGTTTATAGCTGGTCTATCAGCAGGGCAGGTGGTCTGGACTTGGGATTGGTGTCTGAAGTGGGGTTGGGCCCTTAACCTGTGGGGTCTGACACCTGGAGTGACGCAGCCCCAAGCGCAAGGACACCAGGGGCACCAGGGGCTGGAGGAGTCCGGAAGGGCCTCCACCCCCACCCCGAGAGCCAGCCGTGGGAGCACAGCCCCGCAGACACCTTGGTTTCGGACTTCTTTTCCAGAATTGAGAATCTATTTCTGTAGTTATAAGCTGCCCAGTTTGTGATGATGTGTTACGGCAGCCACAGGAAGCGAACAATGGAGCAAGAGAAGACGCCTCTGACTGCAGCAGCCTTCCGTCAGCTCCTCAGGAAGCCCACGTGCCCCTATTTGACACGAATCCTTGAAAGCTTGGCAGGGTTTCCTTGTTCAGAAGCTGCCTATTAAACTGTGTTCACTTTAAATGTTAAAAAGTTTAGTGGATATTAATTTTCCAAACACAAGAGTTAGCAAAATAGCAAGAATCTGTAGGCATGAAATCCCATGTCAGTGCCTGTAGGGGAGACACAGAGTACAGGGTGAAAGCCAAGGGACCCAGGAAAGGCTGAAACAGGAGGCATGTGAAATAAAGGACACCTACACACACACACACACACACACACACACACTTAATAAAGCAAATGACTTTTAAACCATACCTTCCGTTTTCTCCAAGAGCTCAACGTGTCTTTATGATTGGTACATAGCTTTTAATGACTCACAGAAGCTTTGAATCTTTAATATGCAATTGATGAATTGAGCCCAGATGCGAGCTCCCCAGGAGATATTTACCGAGGCTGTTGTTAAGTTTTCCTAATTAGATGCTCTGGAGTACAGATCTCCTACTCATAACATGCCTCTTTTATGTGAAACCACCCCACAAATTCAGTTCAACTGGCACTTTTGTTTATCCACAGACCATCAACGGACGTTAGCTGAAATAATTTAAAGAGGCAGCTATGGGCTCCTGGCAAAAAATTAAAAAATCAAGAAATAAATCAACATTCATAGCTCTTAGCTAGTTTGAGCCAAAAATACATTGAGCTGAAACAGTTTCCTATTAAAGTCAACTGTGCATATTTTTGAATGGAGGCAGGACCCTGGTGGGTAACCTGCTGGGGCAGGAGTACTTTGGGTGGAAGGAGAGAGGCCCCAAAAACAAGTGAGTGCCCTGACTCAGTGGGTATCCTGAGGGAGGGAGATGCAGAATTGGAGAGACCCTGACCTTCTCCTGGAACAGGTAATATGTGTATCTGGAACTTATTAAAAGGATGACTCCAGGCTAGAGGCAGCCCTGAAGGGCAAACATTCCAGGTTCATCCTTTGGATACATGTAAGATTGCTGGCCAACCCTCAGACCATCTGTACTCATTGCCTTGGTGTTTTAGAGACAAACCAGGTCTCCCAGAAAGTGGGAGTAGGTAATAAACTCATCCGTAAACGGAACATTCTAGAAACCCATACAGCTAAACATTCTATTGGTTTTTAAAAGCACGCTCTAAATAACTAAACAAATCTGAATACTTGCATAAATATTGGTGACTGAAAAGAAAAGAAAATTCCCCATTAAAAGAGATGGGATTTGGAATTAAGCCCTCACACTGCAGAAGAGCTGAGGTACCCAGAGTGCTCAGACTGAAAGCACACGTGGAAAATGAAGGAATGTCAAGTTGCAGTGGGTGGCTTGCCCAAGTCAGTAAGGAAGCTGAAGTCTGCTTCAAATCAGATGAGATACCTTGAAACCCACTCCTCCTAAATGATTATTCTGTTTGCTTTGGTAAGACTGGGGGCAAGCATTCCCACTCACAACCCTGACGTAACTGTTGCATTCCATGAAGACTCAGCACAGGGAATTCAGCAGAAAGACTCATTAGTGTCATCATTCCAAAATGGATTTTCACTGACCTGCAACATCAGACCTATCATTTATCTTTCTGCTTCTTCAGGAACTCTTTGTAAGTCTTTGTGAGGCTCAGAAGCTGATCTATTTCCCTAGGTTATCTCAGCAGAGGCCCCGACCCACAGAGAATTAACTTTTGTGTCAAAACCCAGAAATGCTGGTGGGAGGTGGGGATGTTGAAATAGGGAACAAATACTTTGCTAAAAAGTTAACACCTCTATGTTGTAATTAGAAAGAAAGAAATCATGGCTCCCAAACTTTTAAAGGAGAGTTGCTTGACAAATTAACTTTGAATTTGACTTCTGAGAGGCTGGTACACCATCAATTAATAGGTCATCTACCCTGGCTATCCCAGTTTGCAGCAAATATCTCCACTTAAAAGATTTTCTGAGCATTTCAAATATTTTGTTTGTACCAGATAAAAGCCGCTTTAGAACACAAAGGTCATATTTTCAGTGATTTATCTTTTAAAAGGAGACATGCTGGGTGTCTTTTAAATGAAGCCATCCAGAATAGATAGTAAGAAAACCTTTAAATGGCCAGTTGATGGACAGTGACTTGGGGGGGAGGATCCTCTCCCCTAAATTGCTTTGGGCTCAACCAGTAAAAAACTTCCATCTTTGATCATCACCAGGAAAATCGATTTTGGTTTCCTCCTGTTACATATAACAGCACCCACTTACGTCAGGCCTACTGAGCAGTTTCTGCTGCTAATTCTCTGATCTTCAAAGCACCCCTAGGAAGTCGGCATTGCCATCTCCCACCTTACAGAGGAAACAAGACTTATTGAGTTACTTGCTTAGTTGCAGACACGGGTCTTGCAGCCAGACCCTCCGGGCCTTCTGCCCTAGCCTCGCTGGGCACAGATTCCTCCCGAAGGCTGCTGGGACTGTCGCCATGCACTGAAACTAAGTCTGGGCTAGATGTAGTCAGCTCAACAAGCTGGACGCTGAGTAGTCACAAATAACAAAATAATGTCAGCGAGAGTAAATATTAGTCCTTGGCCCTGAGGAATTCAAAACACTTTAGAAAACTAGGACTTGTGATGGTTATTTTATGTGTCACCTTGACTGGGCCACACATCCTCAGACATTTGGTCAAACATTCTGGGCGTGTCGGTGGGGATGTTTTTGGGTGAGATCCACATTTGAGTCAGTAAAGCAGGTTACCTTCCCCAGCATGGGTGGTTCTCATCCAATCAGGTAAAGGCCTGAAAAGAACAAAAATTCTGGTAGAAGGGAACTTATCTCTGTCTCACTGTGGAGCTGGGACATCAATCTTCTGCCTTCAGATTAGGACTCACACTGGAACCAAACCATCAGTTCTCTTGGTCTCCAGCTTGCTGACTGTAGATCTTGGGACTTCTCAGCCTCCACAATGACATGAGCTGACTCTTCATTTTATGTATCTATAAATGTTATGTGTGTGTGAGTGTGCATGTATGCATGTGTGTATATATATATCCTACTGGTTATGTAGGATATATATATGTGTGTGTATATACGTGTATGTATATCCTATAGGTTCTATTCTCTAGAGAACCCTGAGTAACACAGACTTCTTGATGCTCCTTTATGTTATTTTGTTTATCGTTTGAGTGGACAAAGCATCAAGAACCAGCACTGGGAGCATGGGAAATTAGGCTGAAGGTCAGGTATGAGATGCAGAGCAGTCAAAGCTGGGTTCAAGCCTTAACTCTAAGCCTCAATTTTCCCATCTGAAAACCAGGGTAGTAACAATAATAGCATCTCAAAGAGTTGTGAGGGTTAAATGCATTGATGCTTAGAAGATGGTCAGTCGAAGCATTTAGCTCAGTGCCCAACACATAGGTGCTTCTTTAACAAATGCTAGTTACTCGGGTGGCATCAAGTGTCACTGCTAAAGACTTATTCATTTGGTCTTGCAAACCTTAAGATCTCAGCAAGCTCATGGTGTAAAGACAAATAGCCCTGCAGAGCTGGGACTGAAGCCGTTTTAACAACTTTCATGAACATTAGTTGACCACAGAGAACAAGACCTCAAGGCACAAGAAAGGGGAATGGGCAATGCAGGAGAGGAAGCAGGGGTAGAAAGGAGGCAGATGGGAGAGAGTGTTGAAAATGCAAGGAGGTGGATGTCTGGGACACAATTCCCCTGCTTCAGTTTTACTGAGGGCCAGCCCATGGACAATTCCTATTTTAAAAATCTGGACAATTCCATATCGTTAATAAAGATGAGAATAAAATAACAACAATACTCAATGTTTGTTGAGTGTCTGTCACAAGCTCCCCCTGGAGCTGAGTGGCGCCATATAGATGTAATGTTGTTTGCTTGGCGGTGTGCTGGTTTCACTCCTGCAAAGCTACGTGAGCTGGTGCCTCAGTTGCAACATGGCAGTGGACATCATGGGAGGCTTTGCTCACTGGGATTCAGAACACAGTCCTCTTTGCAGAGATGTTCCTGCACTGTGTGACTCCTCGTGGGCCACAAGGCTGGACAGCCGCCCTGACTGCTATTGAGTTGGCATGTGACTTCCGTTCAGCCCATGAGAGGCTCCTGCCCGGCCTCTGCATTCGGGAAGGTGACCCAAAGATGCCAGGATGGTGGAGAAAATTGCTCACATGGCAGCACTAGCATTAGGTGTCCAGAAATGGCCATCAAGCCAACAGTGATGTCCACACTAGAGGACCCTTGGCTCCAGCCTGCTGCTGAGCCTACCTTGCCCCTGCCCTTTCTGAGCCAGATTCCCCAGGCTTCCTTTTACTGCTGTAAGCTTCCAGTGAATTCCTCTCTGCCTCACCCAAAACACAGAGGTTCTGATGGTTCGCTCACTGACAAAACAATCCTGAAGATTGGAAAATGGATGTGGTAATGACTGGGCCAACAATGCCAGTGGTCTAAGCCACAAGCATGAGTGAGCATCCCTCTTGTGGGGCAGTGACCAGTCTACAGTATATATGCACATCTATATTATTACCTTGTATTTGTTCACTCAACAAATAATACTGAGAGTCTTCTCTATGCTAGTTATGTAAGCTGGTATATCTCTGAATAAAGAAAGCCTTAGATTTATGCAGGTCTTAATCAGCAATTAAAAGATATGCTGTATATCACAGAACCAGCTTTTTCTGAGACAAATGAGAAACTCATGCAAAGACATGGAGGACTAACTGAAAGTGATGCAGTTAGATGGTTTATTCTATGTCTTCAAAAATCTTATTTTTTCAAAACATAATTATAATAATTGATCTGAGTGACAAAATAAATGGGCTTTGGCTTTATAATCCAAGCATAGGAAAAGCTTTATCAAGAGAGGTACAAATTCATGAAGCCCTTGGTCTCAGTGGTTGAAGAAACATTCAATTTCCTAAAGAACAGTGCCAGCCAGACAGGATGAAGAAATGCCAGTTCTTATTTAAGCATATTTATACCTGTTGTATCACTGAGCCTATCTCAGGTGGTCAGCTTCCTTCCACTCCATCCAAATTCTTTCCAGTGAAATCTCACCGCGCAGTAGATGCAAGATGAAGAAGATGCAGAGGTGGCCCCGAAGGAGGCTGTGGTCCGGGTGCACATGACACAGGCGGGATCTCAGCCATGCTGAGCGGCACTCCGTCTGCAGAGGCCTGGTGTTCCACGTCTGGCAGTTCTTTTTGTGCACTGTGTTGTTTCCCCTGGGCCAGGCAGCCGCTGGAACACCAGAGGACCCTCTTGTGCGGGATTCCCTTCCTGCTGTCAGGCCCAGCAGGACCGGGGCATCAACCCTCAGCTTCTGAATTTAAAAATAAAACCCTTGCAACTCCCTGGAGAAACCACAGTTCACAAGAAAAGCCATCTGAGTCAAAGAAACCACAAGCCTGAAGGACACAGGGAAACACATTTTACACCATAAACAACAAATTTGGAAGAACGTAGGAGAAAGTGAAAGCCAGTTTTTCCTGCCCAATGGAGAGTTTTTAAATGCCCCCAGATTGGAGTGAAGGAGCACAAGAAAGGACGCCTGACAGTAAGGGGTCAGCGGTGTCCTGAGAAGGGCACCCATGCCCGGGAGGCTCTGTCCTCTGGAGACGAGCCGTGCAGGGAGGGTTAATGTGATGTGTCAACTTGGCTGGGCCACGGTGCTCAGCTGTGTGGTCAAACACAAGCTTAGACGTTGCTGTGAAGGTAGTCTGAAATCTGAATAACACTGAAATCAGTAGACTTTGAGTAAAGATGACCCTCCATGATGTGGGTGGGCCTCATCCGGTCAGTTGAATCCCTTAAGACCAAAGCTTTTTGGAGAGGAAGAAATTCAGACCTGAGACTGCAATTCAGAAATCCTGCCTGAGATTCCAGCCGGCTGCTCTGTGCAACTTGAACTCAGGAATGACACCAAGTCTCACCTGAATTTCCAGTCTGTTGGCCTGACCGACAGATTTCAGACTTTCCAGTCCTCCTCACAATCACACAATCACGTGAACCAATTTCTTAAAATAGATTTCTCTCTCTCTCTCCCTTCCTTCTGTCTCTCTCTCTCTCCCTCTCTCTCTCTTTCTTTCTGTCTATATATATATGAGTTCTGATTGGTTCTGTTTCTTTGACTCAATGCAAGGGGGGAATGACAGATGTCCTCTCCCCACCTGGAGAAGTGTGGAAACCCAATAGCAGAGGTGACCGGCACCTTATTTCCTAGCTAGGGACCAACATGTGCAGCTTTTCATCCACCCCAAGTGGTTTGATGCAGAAGTGACACACAAGACAGAGGGTCCCTTCTGTAATTGGGTTTTCCAGAGAAACAAAACCAATAGGATATATAGAGATAGATATTAGAAGAGGTTTATTATAGAAATTGGCTCATGTGGTCATGGAGGCTGCAAAGCCCCGCAGCCTGCTGTCTGCAAGCCGGGGAACCAGGAAAGCTGTGGCGTACTTCAACCTGAGGCTGAACCAGACAAGGGGAGAGTGGTGTTAGTCCCAGACTCCAAAAGCTACAGAATCAGGGCAGCCAGTGCCCAAGGGCAGGAGAAGATGGGCATCCCAACTCAAAACAAGAGAGATTTTGCCATTCCTCTGCCTTTTTGTTCTGTTTGGGCCTCCAGTGGATTGGGTGATGTCCACTCATACTATTGAGGGCAGATCTTCTTACTCAGTCTACTGACTCAACTGCCAGTCTCCTCCAGAAGCACCCTCACAGACACGGCCAGAAATAATGTTTTACCAGCTGTCTGGGTATCCCTTAGCCCAGTCAAGTTGACACATAAAATTGACCATGACACCTTCCTTGCTGAGAATCACTCAGTGGATGCCAAAGCGGAGGACAAGGACATGTACCAGGGCTGCTGGTAGAAAGATCTGGGGACACCAGTGGCCCCTGATTAAACAGGGACATGGGCATCTCAGCAGCTCACAAGAGCAGACAATGGCATCCCAGGTCAAGACGTCCCCTCTGGCCCAGGCTGTGACACTTTTTAAATACACCACCCTTGAATGCACTCACCCCTGTAGGGAGAAGAGGAGACCCTGCCTGGCTGTGCTTATGTTTACTGGAACTAGGACTCACTGTTTCCACCCTGCAGGGGGGCTTAGGATATGCGCATGAACACGAGGGTGCCTTTCGGGTGCTGGGTCTGAGGACTGTGGCTCATGCTCTTTACAGAAGCTTGTACACTCAGATGGCAAACTCTGTGTCTTCACCCAGTAAAATTAAACAATATTCTTTGTCATAAGTCATGGGGTTTTTTAGTCTGGAGGCCATGAATTCGTGGGCAGTCCTCAAGTCCCATAAGCACATGTATCTTTCCTATTGTGTGTTTTCACTTTGATGTTCCCCTTTAAAAGCATGAGCATATTCTGAAAGCCTGGATACTCATGTTTGCCTCTGGATGTTATTAGACCCGGTGATCACCAGGAGTAGGCTTTTTCCTTTTCCAAGGGGTCTTTATGGTTCTAGAGCTTGAGGGGAACTCTTGGAATGAAGAGAGTGGAGAACCTGGGTCAAAATATTTGTTCCCAAGTCTGGGCTAGGCCACTTTTTCATCTCTGGTGAGTCACTTCACCTCTAGTGATTGTTTTAGAAGTTAAATAAATTTTTCTAAAAATGTGTGCTGTAAATTGTGAAGCCATGTAGAACTATAATGCCCACTGTCAATACTGTAGAATTATATGTTCTGGATGCTTTAATTGCAATTGTTGTATGTGTGTGTGTGTGTGTGTGTGTGTGTGTGTGTGTGTGTGTGTGTTTTAAAAGGAAAATGAGACTAAATGTCTAACATTAAAATTATAACCTTGGAAGTCATCCTTTTCCTGTTTCCAAACAAACCCCTGTTTTGTCCACATAGGACACATCAGTTTGTATAAACCGATATTGCTATTTTGGAGAAGACAATTCATTAATTTTGGAGCGCAAATAAAAATGCGTTCAAAACAGCTGGTGGGGCTGTAGGGTGTAGAGCAGAGAATCTGTTCTCTTTCTTTCCGCCATTAAAGAGCTTTACAACTTCCTTACACAGGATCCTGATTTGGGCTTATGGCCCAGGGCAGTGAGCTTGTCACAGCCACCCAGGAGCAAGATGATTATTGTATTAAATTGCGTGCAAAGTCAGTCAACAATATATCATCAAAATAAAAATGCAGCTTCTAAATGGAATTTAGCTCCCTAATGATATGCTTGTGTTGGAAACACAAGAAACCTGATCTAAAATGCCTGGAAGGTTCTTAGCCGGAGGCAGAAAAGAAGCAGCCGGGACTTCAAGCAACAGAAGCACGTTAATGACCCATTCACAAGAAGGCTGTGGAATGTTCTTCTTTCACCTAGTCTTCTGAATATTCTAGCCTTGCCAAATAGAGTGGGAACCATTGCCTCCTCACAAGGTGTTTAAACACACTTTCAAAACAAGGTAAGAATGAAAGAGCATGAGACTATGAGAGAATGCATATGTCAAATGAGTGTGACGCTCTCAGAGTAGTAGCGTGAATCTCGTGAAGCTGTTTCAGTAATGCTGAAACATATAAAGCCAGGTTGGAATTTGTTTATAAGTGATTCAAGAAATACAGCCTTAAATTATTTAAACCCCGTTTTTAACTTGCAGAGAAGGCCTAGGGCTAATTCCCTTTACTCACTCTTTCAGCTCCGAAAGATTTTTGACAGTTTCAAATACTCAGATCTACCATCAAAAAGCAAGCATTTGCCAACAGAGAGAAGAATGGGTCTGTCTTTGGAAGAACTCGTGTATCACTATATGCCTAGTGCCAGCCCATAGGGCATGTTAAATAATTAGCCATACTTCCGAACTTGCTCCTGACGGTTTGTATGTATGCTGTAGGAGAGGAGAAACTTAACATTTTTTTCCTTTACCCACCTAGGTTCACTGGCTGGAATCCTGTAAATAAGGCTGACAAAAGACAGGTTAACAAGCCTGAAAGGATGGTTGGAACTTGGACATATATAGCATCATAACAAAAGAACAACACATTTTTAGAGAAGTAATGAGATATAGGGGAAGGACTTGGAGCTTCTAGGGGTGGCAAATTCTGGAAAGATAAATTATGGGGGAACTAAGGAAGATAAGGGCTAGCCAGTAAGATTTGTTATGTAGATTACTCTGGGCCAGCTCTGGAGCTGTCTCAGGGCGTTAGATTCTGTCCTTCCTGTTAGTGAGGGGAAGGCGGACACCTTCACAAATTTATGCCCTTGTTTTGTCCACATGGGGGGAGAGCAGAGACCTTTTCTTGCATCTGCTCTGACTTCAGCTCAAAATAGTCCCTGTGTGAAAGTGGCACAATCTGCTACCTTTCAGGGCTGACTGTGTCTATTTAGCAATATGCTTGCCTTTTTGTGGCAAACATATTGGTATTTATACATTGAAATAAAAAATGGTCCATCATTATGGAAAGATATGTGTTCATTCCAGTGATGCTGTTGTCCAGCAAGGTGTTTTTGGAAGTCCTTTCATTGGAACTTATTTACCAAATGCTATAGGGCAGCACCAGCCCAGCACAAGTTCTCAGTTAGGTCACAATGCACTCAGCAGATAACAAACAGCACCAAACAGGAAGTTCAAAGAATCCATCGGTTTCTGCATTATTTTAGGGGATCCGCCTGGTATACAGAAAGTACTCTGGATCTGGGGAAGGACTGAGAGCCATTTGGCAGCATGAGTCAATTTATTAACAATGAAAAACATACCTGCTGTCCTGAGGCACTGAGCTGGACCCAAGAAGCATTTGAAAAAGAGGGACAGCGATCCCAGGGGACTTGTGAATTCCTTAGGGAAGTGACCAGGGAAGCAAGTAAACACCTCCTCCAGGAGGAGGAGTGGTAATGCCACAGGCAGACTGCTGCGGGAGTGCTCAGGAGAGGGGGGCTCTGGCAGACCCCGGGAGACCTGGTGGGCAGCTCCTAGCACGTGAGCTGAGCCATGAAGAACGTATTATTTAAGCAAACAAAATGGAAATAAGCTGTTACAGGATCTAGCAAAGAAGATAAGACAAGACAGTGTATTTAATGAATTTCTTTTCTTTCAGGCATCTCACAGACATTTATGGAGAGCATGGAGTGAGTCAAGCACTGTAGAGTCACAGACCAGGAAAATGTGCTACTATTTTCCTTAAGGCTCACAGTCCAGTGCAGTTTCTCAGCGCTAGAAACTGGATTTCAGCCTGGACCTTTCTTGGCTGTGGGGGCTGTCCTGTGTGTTCATAAGGTATAGAGAGGCATCCCTGGCCTCTACTCACTATGTGTTGGTAGCAGCCCTCAACAGTCACGACATAAAATGTCTCCAAACATTGGGCAGGGGGTGCAAATCCCCCTAGCTGAGAGCTGCTCCTCTAGAACAGCAGGGTAGACAGCACCTGATGCAATGGAGAGCAGAGGATGACATGATGAATGGACAGACCCCGCCCTGTCCTACACTGGGCAGCCTAAGGGACCAGAGATGGATGTCAGGTGGAAGGGCAACACACCTTGAGGCCTGAAGAATAAATGGAGATTACGAAAATGAAATTTTGGGTCAAAATATTGTTTTTAGGGTAATAATGGCCCAATCATATGGAGATGTCTGATAAGCACTGGAGATCTGCTCTGTTGCCCAAGGGAAAAATAAGAAACTACGGATGAAAATTTGAGGGTCGGTCAAATAGAAATGGAAGGTGTGGTCCTGGGTTTTAGTGAAATTAGGAGAGGACCTCAGAAATGAGGCAAAAAAGCAGAGCAAGCCGCAAAAGATGTTCCCCAAAAGGGTACCTCAAGAGAAGGATAGAGTGGGAAAGCTTTTCACAGTAAAACCAGTGGAAGTCTGAGCGTGGGGAACACTGAGAAGTTTCTGGATTTTGTCAAGGGGTCACTGAGGACCTCACAGGGCTTTCAAAAACCAGAGTGGAGGACACAAGTGGGCAATGAGGCTACAGCACCTCCAGCCCTGCAGGGAGAGGGAGCAGGAGGTGGTTTTAAAGAGGAGCTGGGGCTGAAACAAATGAACAAAAAGATTCATTGAGCAGAGCAAAGACTAGAGCTGTTTGCAAGCTAAAGGAGGACAGGAACATTGGGAGATTCCGGGGAGGGGCATACACTTTATGGGGCATGGCCTCAGGGGACTCAAAAACAAGAAAACAAATGGGGATGCTTCCTTTTTGAGAAAAGAGGAGTCATAGCTGCTGTGCCAGGGAATTTTCAGTCTTCACAGCAGGCAAATGCTCCTCCAGCAATAACCATGAAAAGAATGGATAAATTATAAAATTATGTTTTTAAAGCATCAGAAACCTGTGGAAGTAATCAGGGTTGGGTCAACTCAGACTCCACATATGGGAAAGCCATCCTGAGGCGAAATTATGATGGCCATCCCCTCTTCTCCTGGAGACTTTCAGTCCTTGGCGGATGCCAGGGGTCAAGACAGCAAAACTTCTAGCAGCAAATGAAGCTGCTGTGACCGACTAAAAATAAGAGGGGCCTTGGGTTAGTCTCTGAGCTCTGCAGCCTTGAGGAAGATGGGGAAGCTGACCAAGAGCTCTGAACAACTATAAACCAATTCTCCCATATTTCTTCATGCTTAGCAAGCAAGGTCTGTCAGGGGGTCGACCTCAAACACAAGGCAGATCTTCCCTGAAGACATCTGCCGGATTTTGAAGATGTGTGTGTAAGTGTGGTGGTTTAAAATATGTTCACAACCATTTTGACACACTTTCCTTCAGTGGAGCTAATTCCCCTGCCCTAGAGTGTGGGCTGTACTTTGTGACTCATGTCTAAGGAATAGAATGTGGCAGGCATGATGAAGTATGACTTGGACCTAGGTCATAAAAGAAATTGTGACTGCTACCTTGCTATGTTGAATCACTTATTCTTGGGAAAGCCACCTGCCATGTCATGAGGACACACAAGGGGTCTGTGAAGAGCCTCCATGGTGAGGAAATGAGACCTCTGGCCAATAGCGAGAGAGGGAAAAAAGGTCATAGGTGAGCTGCCAAGCAACTAACTTGCAAGCAGTTTCTCCAGCTCTGGCCCATCTTCATCTTGATGGCAGCTCAACCAACATCTTGACTCAACTTCATGAGAGACCCTCGGCCACATCACCCAGCTAAGCTGCTCCCAAATTCTTGACCCACAGAAACTGAGATAATAATATGTGCTGTTACAAGCCTCTAAGTTTGGGGTAATTTGTTATGCAGAAATAGATAACTAATACATATGTGAGGTTAAAGAACAAAACTGGAAACCTCTGAAGGGTGGAACTTAACCTTCTGGTCTTTCAGGGCTGAGGCAGACCTGCTGGGCTCTCAAGCAAAAGCCTGAAACAGTGGTGAACCAGATGTAAACGAGTCTTATGCAAACTGCAGCTCAACACCCAACTCAGCTCAATCCTGCATCCTAAGGTGATCAGTCTCTTATCCTCTCTGCCTGACAAGGGAAAGAACAAGTCTTTTTGGTGGAAGAGATCCCATCAACTTGAATCTCTGCTGTTCTTTTATGCATATAACATGAATGAAAAAGATTAGATATGTGAACAGGGAAGACCATATGACAGTAATCAGTAGAAAAAACATTCAGTCGAAGTAGAAACACAGATAAGTTAGATGATGGAGACAGCAAATGGAATTTTAGCAATACATTTTCTGTAAATGAAGGTCAAGAATCATAATAGAGACAAAAAGATGAATTATTTTGCCAAAAAACTTGTTTGTAAAAAATCAGGTGAACATTTAAAATTTAAATATATATATAATATCTGGAGATAATGATGGATAAGTTTAACAGCAGATTGGACATACAGAACACAACAAATTGGAAGAAAAGCTAGAAGAAACCACCCAAATTACAGAAAAAAATAGTGGGAAAAACTATTAAGAACATACATGACATATGAAACAGTCTCACAAGGTTGAACACACATATATCTGGTGTCCCAAAGAAGAGAAGAAAGGGGAAATTGGGCAGAAGTCGTATATAATTGTCAAAGAGATAATGGTTCAGAATTTTCCAGTAATGAAAAAAGAAGAGGGTTAGTTCATCTTCTGAAATATTAGCAAAAGATAAGAGTAGAGAATGAAGAAGAAGTCTGATATTAACTTGTAAGAAGCCAAGAGAGAGGGAGAATTTACATGACCACATTTTCTCAGTGGAGTAGAATGCAAGTTCACCTTCAGAGAATAAGGTAGTTTAAGGAATTAAGTTTGAAACTTGAATAGGAAAGGGATAGATCAGCCCATGTGGACAACTCATTAGGGAATTAACTAGAATAAATTATTAAAAATGTCAAGTAGCAAGGAGGTCTCAGCTGAGGTTACATAAAATAATTTTGTGAGAGTAATGAACATTATTGTCTTTCTCTAAGTAGGATCTAAAGGCTCAAAATTGAGACTATAAACACACATGCACATTCACAGGCACACACACACACACACAGTCATACACACATTCTCATGCACCACACAAGAATTTCATCAGTGTTAAGCAAAAACAAAATGACTAGTGAGGGAATTCAAGCAGAGAGTAAAACTTAGGAAGCTAGTAAGTGAACAGTTCAAATTTCTGGTCATCTGATCCAGACCAAGAGGGGAAACTAAGGTAAGAGAAGACAGATGGACTCAGAAATTATTCTCCTCATTACAAGACTATTGGTTAGATGGGGGGAAAACAACATTCAAGTAAGACAGGAAGAGACTGAATGTTGTACCCATGCTCCTGTCTTCCTCTCCTCACCTCAGTTTCCTACCTCCACTGAAATGCAGTATTTTTTTTTCTGGGATTTCGAGTTAAGTTCCAATTTTTAAAAAATGTTTCATCCTGTGAGCTTCCTGGCTGACCTGAAGCAGTCTTTGTAAATGTCTACTCAAACTGTTAAAAATAAAGAGAAAATAGCACTTTTGGAAAAGTCACCCTTTTAGAAAGGCTTGCCTATTTTCTTTTTGAGCCCCAGCTAAAGATAACACACGAACTTACAGAATTTGAACTTCCAAAAAAACCCACCTGGCTCTGGAAATTTGAGGTAGAAAACATCAGGTCAGCATGTTTCAAAAAAGAAGCAAGCAAGAATATGTACTAACGCAACCTGCAGCTCAGCTTTTCCATAAAACTTCAGCATTGATGGAAGCAAGTTGCTAGAACAAGTTCGAAAAAAGGTGACTTGGGAAATGCAACAGGAATAACTTAACAGTTAAAAATGCTGGGTGTTTGCCTAATGATAATCAGTTACGGTAATGATTTGTGGAAACAGTGTTAAAGTATTCTGTGGATGCCTAGTGTGTAACAGAAGTTAGGTTAGATGCCTCTCAAAATGGGGCTCCATGATTTAACCACACATTCGTAGAATGTCTTCAGCCTCACATAAACTTAATTCTGAGAACTTCGTAAGTGCCAGTTCTTTTCCTGAAACTTATTTTATCACCATCAAGTTTCTTTAAATTGAGTGCTTATAAGCCAATATCCACCTTTAAAACTAAGGACAAAGTTATCAGTGTCCTTGATAAAACTTACGTAATTTTTTTAAGTACTATTTATATTTGGTTTTATTTTACCATGTACCATAACTCCTCACGGTCAGAACCTACTTTTTAAAAAGCTTTTTTGCAGCATTTATCAAGTGATAAAACTAGAAAGAAACTAGTTTTTCATAGCTTGATTTTGTTTTCATGACATCGGCTTGCACTTCTAAGTTTGAAAGACATTAGTATGCTCCTGGAAATAGTTCTCCAGAACAGTAGCTAAGAGAACATGGTCAGTTTTTACGAGCAAGACTCCTGACTCTCCTTGGATACACTTTTTTTTGTCTTTTTTAGCTTAATAAATTCATTTAAAAATTCACTCTAGATTTGGGACTTAGTGATAAAGTGCCATACCAATGCCAATTGGAATTTATAAGGAACCAACATAAATGTTTTTCTAATTTTGCACCCAAGTGACCAATGCAAGATCTTTTGTATTTGAAATCATTATCTTATTGTTGATAGGAGATAAATTGTTCTCTTTTCCCTTTAAGCTTTACTTTCTCCAATTTAGAGCCTTTGTATAGCATGACTTCCACAATATTCAAAAACAGATGGTATCTCTTTCCAATACGGCAAAGTCCCCATAAAATCAGTAAATAAATCCCAAAGAAATCATCATCTAAAGTATTGATAGCTTGGCAAGCAAAGCAATTTTTTACATTAGCTTTCCCACTTTAAGTTTCCACAGTAAACCTGTGAATTAAAATCCCACAGCACATGAGCCTACTAACACAGAAAAGGTTACAGAACCTGTAACACTAGCCCTTTGATCGCATATTGACAGGCTGCTTCTATTTTTAGCAACAAACACTTCAAACTTTCTCTAAGATCATCTTCCACAGCTAATTGTGGGTTAGCTGGGAGAAGTAAATTAAATATCAAATCTTACATCTTTACATTTTATAAGTTATGTTAATCACTCCCTCTTTAAAATCACTATTTTCACATAATGCCTTACAGTTATGCTCTGTCCCAGTCATGTTGGAAAGCGGGCATGAGGACCCTGAACCTGGTTCAGAGGAGTGAAACAACAGAATGCACATGACCAACTGTTCCCTGAAGATCGATTGCATTCTCTGGTGCATAATTTACAATGCAAACAATTGAAAATGGGATCAACCTGGATGCATGTGAATTTTTACGCTAGAACATCATCTTTTAAACCTATTTGGGGTCTTGGGGTTGATCTTGTCTTGAGCTGGACATGACGTAAATAAAC
This sequence comes from Smutsia gigantea, assembly GCA_032199065.1. Taxonomy (NCBI): domain Eukaryota; kingdom Metazoa; phylum Chordata; class Mammalia; order Pholidota; family Manidae; genus Smutsia; species Smutsia gigantea. The sequence continues at coordinate 63,226 of JAVSCE010015959.1, forward strand.
CTTAGAGTTTCTCTTGCATGGACTCAGAAACTAAGTTCTATAAGAACAGCCATTGCAAAACTTGAGTTTTAAAACGCATTTTTTCTATGATACAAGAACACCAAAAAGTGTCCCATTACAAGATGCTGGACCCTGAAAATTCCCTCAGGCAACATTTATTCAGGAAATATCCATTGAATGTTTGCAAAGCCTCCAGATATTGAGTTGTGCACATAGCCTCACAACCCTCCCCTGGGTCTGCTATGTTTACCCTTTCTCCTTGCGTTCTAGAACATTTCACTGGCTTTTGAAGCCCATCCAGGGACCTGCCCCCATTCATCTCAGAGCTGAACCAGATGGTTTGTATTAATATTTAGATTCAGTAATAATTTTTAAATGATGGGTGTAACTGTGAATTCGTCTGTACCCGATAAGACCCTACTGAGGGCTGGTGCCGGGACTGGGTGTTTTGAAGGTGAGAGAAAGCAGATGGCCTCATTCCTGTCTTTACATTATTAGCAATCTCAGTGTATGACAAAGTGTACATCGGACAATAAATGAACACTTCCAAAAAAATTAGAAGGAAAAATGGACACCTCACATGCACAAACAATGCTAAGTATGGGCAGCCTGGCTGACATGGTTTGTACAGTGATACATTCAGGGAATAGTCCAGAAGCTGAATCTCAGGAAAACCACCACTCACACATTGGCAAAAATGTGGGAGCCAGAGACCCCTCAGAAGCAGCCAGTAGAACACTGGGAAGAAATGGAGAAGACAGAGTACGCAAGTCAGGGAAGGCCAAATAGATCCATACCTGGTTTTCCAGGGCAGAACCAGCCTAGGACATAGAATTCAAAGACCACTGCAGGGCAACCTAGAATTTCTGGAGCTTTTCATGTGACTCTTAACCTTCCTCTTCCATGAATTTTGGCCACAGGCCTTAGGGTTGATCTGGAGCTGACAGGGTGTGCCTTGGGCGTGCCCCAGCCCCTTTCACCTGGGCTCTGTCTCTGTGTGGCCCAATGATACACCTTTTCAGAACACAGAAAATCTTCAACACCTAACCCTAGGGTGGAGGTATCTTCCCAGTGGTCGAGCATTGCTAACACTGCCCAGGTTTCTCCATGTGGTCTCCGTTTTATACCCAGAGCACAGTGGCTACAGATCATTTCTGGCAGGATGCTCACAATTATTGGGCTGCCGTATCCTGCATAACAAAGTGGCACATTTACTATTAATAGATTTTCTATTTACATCATTTACAGCTTAATGACCTACTGTAGATAATCTTCAGAACTTTTAATATATCAGATTAGCTGTACTCCATTGGTTTCTAGTCTGTTCTCTCTGGAAAGCATTTTTATAAACTCATTATTCAATCTGTCAGTCTTTATGGAGGTAGAACATTTTCAGAATATCTCAGTGGTACAAGAGACAAGAAACACCCCCAACAGATGAGCGGTGGTTAGGGTGAATGTATTAATTTCCTGTGGCTGCTGTGATAAATTACTATAAACTTGGTGGCTTAAAAGCAAAGAAACGCATTCTTTCACAGTTCTGGAGAAGTCCAAACCAAGGTGTCACAGGCCACACTCACAATGAAAGCTCTAGGGGAGAATCCATCCCCTGTCTCTCCCAGTGGCTGGTGGCCCAGGCATTCCTTGGCTTGTAACTGGACTGCTCCACTCTCTGCCTGTGAGCACATGGCCTTCTCCTCTTCTGCCTGGATAATTTCCCTTTACCCATCCTTTTGAAGACATAAGTCATTGACTTGGGGCCCCAGTATAATTCAGTATGCTCACCTCATCTCAAGAGTCTTACTTAATTACATCTACAAAGATTCATTTTCCAAATAAGATCATATTCACAGGTTCTGGGGGTTAGGACTTGCACATATCTTCCTGGGGACCAACTGCCCCAGTTTTCCTGAGAGTGAGGGATTCCCCAAGACCAGGGCCTTTCAGTGCCGACACGAAGAGTAGCTGTTTCTCTAACTCTGAGAAACAACAGACCCAGGAAGACCAATGCCATTAGCAGAGTTGGTCCCCAGACCAGCATCACCATCACCTGAGAATTTATTGGAAATGCAAATCCTTGGGCCCCACCCCAGACCTACAGAATCAGAAATTCCAGGAGATTCTAATATACACTAAAGTTTGAGAACCACTGGAATTCGTTTTGAGTCTTGGCCAAAGCGAAATAAAAGTTGGGCAAAGAGGACACCCAACTGGGATTGTCACTCTCAGTTCTGGCAAAACATTTGAATCACAAGAAAAGTTTTGCAAAAGTACTGATGCCTAAGCCCCATGCTTGGTTTAGGGTGGAGCCCAAACTAGAGGGTTTTTCAGAGGCTCCGCAGGTGATTATAGTGTGGCCAGGGGCAAAAACCTAAGCCACAAGACTTAATCCAGAAGCAGCATAAGGAGTGCCTGAGCGAACGTGGGTTTCAGAGAAGGTTTGCCTCCCTCCTTTGTGCTGAGTCACAGAATAAACAAAACTGTTTTCATTTTTAGCTTAGAAAGAATAGACCATATTTCTTTGGTCTAGCTACAGATGGACTACAAAATGCAATTTCAGAGTAATTTGGGAAACAGAAGTGTATGAATAGTTTAGATGTAAAAAAGATCCCAGATTAAGACAGAGTAAACTAAGGATTTAATGTGGGAGAAGGGCAGAAAAACTGAATCTTTAGCTGACGTGGTAGACTATTTCCTGCACTTGATGACTCAGCCCACCAGTGAAGCCGTAGCAGGTTGACAGCAGGCTGTCTGCCCATATGTATTTAGACATTGTAATAATATTTTGGCTACCATCTTTTTCTCCTCCCATAATCTAAAAACAAAGGGTTATTTCCTTCAACTGTGTCGTATATGGAGTTTGAGCATTTAAAACCAGGAAGCCATGATAGTGATTTGAAAGCCAACTGATAGAAGCCATTAGGTATAAATAAGATTATCCTGGAGAAGAGAAACAAAGTTTCAGCGTAGAGCCTTAAGTTATTTCTGCATTTGTCAGTGTGTGAACATGAGGAAGATCCAGTAGAGAGAGAGAAAAAAATCAGCAAGGGGAAGGGGCAGTGATGAGAGAGCAGAGGAGCATGGGACCCTCTCTAAGAAGATGCAAGGCAAATTATCACCAGTGACACATGCAGGGAGTGGAAAGGAAAAATGCTGGGTGGGTAAATGCTTTCAAGAAGTACAGACAACTGTTAAAAAGAAATTTGTCTGTGAAGGTAAAAGTGGGAGTCTTAGGAAATACAAGGGTCATGGATGACTTTGTTTCTAAAGACAGAGTAGACCTAACCATATTTTTACAGGGAAAAAGGAAGCTGTGATGAGAGAAAAAGACTGTAAGTGTGGAGCACTTTTCCTATAGAGACCAGAAGCAGTTGATCTTACACAGGGGCAATGGTGAACTTTTTAAAGGGGATAGATATTTCTCCATAAACAGGAGTGAGAAAAGAGGTGCCAGCTAAGAAATGTGGTCCAAAGAGGAAGAGAGTCAGAGGTTTATGTGGGAATGGCTTCAGTCTGAGAAGTTAGATGGGAGATGAGATCATCTGCTAAGAGTTTCAGGAACAGCTGGCAGTAGGATGGGTGTTCAAAGAGAGTTTAAAGGGTGTGTGGCAGCTGCTGTGGAAAAGCAGAGTTGACTGTGAAAGAGGAAATGAGCCCCAGGGAGGATGGGCCAGGGTTAGAGCTCGGCTGAGCAATGGGGAGACAGATGTCCTGGAAAAGAGGGGCAGTGACTGTAAACCTGTGTATGGGCATCAAATCCTGAGTTATCTATCTTGACCTAGCAGAAGGCTGAAGTTTATTCTCTAGACAGACTGAAACAGAGACAGAGTATATAGAATTGATGTCAGAGAATAGAATGAAACACAAGGATTAAATAAAAGTTTTCACACTCAATGGTGAGACCCTCCCTCTTTAGTTTGGAGCACTTAGACTGTCACCCTTATAGTCTTCTTCTACATTCACACTAGGAGGAGTTTAGGATTTCTCTTCAGCTCTGACAATGATCTACACATAGCAAATATATGTTGGATCCACCAGTCAACAAGCTCTGCTGATAAACACTTTTTAATACATTGCATTTAAACATGAACTGACAGGACCAGCAGACATTTGACAAAATCATCCAGCAGTCCAGGGTTTCCCAATCTCCTCACTATTGACATTTTGGGCCAGATAATCCTTTTTGTGAGATCAAGGGTGACTATCTTGTGCATTATTTAATGCTTAGCAACATTCCTGGCCTCTACCCATGAGAAGAGTTAGCACCCACCTCCAGGTATGACAACCAAAAATATCTCCAGATATTGCCAAATATCTCCTGAAGGTAAAATTCTTCTCCTCCCCCAAACTCTCCAAGTTGAAAATCACTGATCTAGCAGGAAAGACAAATTCTAAAATAAACAAATAGAGAAAAAGAAACAAGGCTAAACCTAGGAAAATAATATATTTTTGTTGGAGGGACTGTAATTAATATCCTGATAGATATGGGTAGATACTGTTTTAATAAAATAAGAATAAAGTATGATCAAAAGCAATTATATTCAAGCAACAAAAAAATAGACCTTGGAAACTAAAAATATCAGCTCAGAATGGAAAATACAATGGGAGTATTATAAGACAAAACTGAAAAAATCTTCCAGCTAGTGAAACAAAATGACAGACAAATGAAAAAATAGGAGAGAAAAATAAATAAAATGAAAGAATTGTTCTAGAAAGACAACATCCAAACAACAGATGTTTTTGAAAGTGAGTTCAGATTAAAACAGAGGGGAATAAATTAGCAAATAATTAAGAAAATTTCCAAGACCTGAAGGACATGAGACTCCAGTTAGAAAGTTTCCTTTAAACATCCAGCATAAGAGAATGAAAGACACTTACCTCAAAGCACATCACTGTAAATACTCAGAAAACTGGGATAAAGAGAAGAAACCTAAAGATTCCAGAGCAAAAATTAAGGCACAGACAGATGATTAGAAATCAGAATGGTATTTGATTTCTCTTTAGCAACGATGGAGCCTATGACATGGTAAAGAACACCTTCAAAAATCTTAAGTATAATTGTAGATTAATGATACTAAAATAAATTATTTTAAAAAATTAAAAATAAAAATGAATTAAAAAAATCTTAAGTAGCAATACCAAGTGTTGACAAGGAAGTGGAATTAGTAGAACCACCGTGCATTGCTGGTGGAAATGCAAAATGGCATAGCCACTTTGGAAGATAGTTTGTCCATTTCTTATTGCACTAAACATAAATTTACCATATGACCCCAAAATCTCACCCACTCATAGAGAAAGAAATGAAATAAAAGCATATGTCCACATAAGGCTTGTATGCAAATGTTTGCTGCAGGATGATTAATGATATTCATAAACTGATACAAGCCAAATATGCTTCAATTGGTGAAGGGACAAACGGCAGTATTGTCATACAATGGGATACTTCTCATCCATAAAAAAACAAAATATCAATACATGTAATAATGTGGATGGATCTAAAAAACATTACGTTAAGTGAGAAGGACAAACACAAGAGTCTATAAACTATATGATTCCATTTATATGAAATTTTGGAAAAAGCAAAACTATAGTGACACAAATCAGAGTAATGGTTGCCTGAGGATTGATTATAGGGGCAACTTTTTAGAGTGATAAAACTGTTCTATATCTTGACTATAGTGGTGGTTACACAATTACATATTATCAAAATCATAAAACTATATAGTTTTAATGAATGCATTTTATTGTCTGTAAATTACACATCAGTAAAGCTGGGGTAAAAAAATAATGAGAAATCTGAACATAATTATTTACAACCTAGAATTTTATACCTAGCCATATTATCATTCACTTATAAGAGTTAAGAAAAGCACACCTTCAAAAATGCATGGTCTCAAGAAACACCTTTCAGGTATTTAGTAGGAACCCAAAGATATGGTCCATCAACATGAAGAAATTAACCAAGAAAGCGGAACATATGAGAACCAGTAGACAGGAACTCCAAAAAAGGAGGCAGTTTAAGTGCCTAAGGGATACATAGATAGACCCTCCAGGAGGAAAGCTTTATAGACAAAGAAAACAAAGCCTAATGATGCAGTCCTATTAGAGCAAGAGGATGAGGGGACATGTCAAGAAAAAAAAATGAAGGAAATGACAGATTACTTGAGTGTTTGAATATGTTGAGAACAGATACTCTTGGGATTAAGATAGTGGTAAGGACATAAAATCCAAGCAAAGAAAAAATTAGGCAATTATTAACTCTGGGGAAAGAAAATGCAATGACAATATATTGAATGACTCAGCTCTGGGTTTTACTAACATGGACCAATTGAAAATACCAAAACTGATTGAAACACAATCATGTTGAGAGAATAGAAGAAGGGGAAGATGAAGAGAGAGATAAGTCTTAAGACTTGTGTAAATATGTTTTAGAAACTGGGAAGAGATAGAGCATTGCTGTTTTGTTATAGGTGTTGTAGAACTATGAAACACTTTTTAAAGAAAAATTTAACCAAAAAATTGCAAGCAATGCATCAAGAAAGGAAGGGAAATCTGTACTCTGATAAACAGCTGAGATAGAACCAGAGGCTAAAAAGAAAGTGAAGGTAAAATGGAGAGTTGGAAGGAATGAATAGAGAGATGAGAGACAGAGGTATAGATAAAAAGCAAGGTCAATAAGTGGTGGCGATTGTAGAGATGTGAAACGAATTAATGGAGGTGGCACAGGGGCTTGACATTCAGATCAGGACATTTTGTTTTGAAAACCATCATCAATTTCATCCATTTTCTCTTAATCTGTAGGTCAAGTCTCAAAACACCTAATTTTTTTCTCAAGAAAAATGTCCCTTTTATTCTATTCTATATAATTTTGCCAATATAATAAGTCATATTAGTGAAGGACCATTATCAAAGCAACAGACAGCTGTTACTACCCAAGGTTTAAAGAACCATATGACAATAAACATTTATATGCTGTAGCACTTTGCTGGAAACTCTTCTATCTGCAGATGAATGTGTTTATCGTTAAACACACTAGTCTACTAATTAAGATTAACTAAAATACTACAAGACTTGTGATTAACATGATAAAGAAAACAAAGCCTAAACCATTATCTGAATATGATGTTTGAAGAATTGACTTCAGAGAACTTCAAAAACACAGATAGGCTAAAATCCCTAAAGTCTAGGATGCAACCAATGGTTTTAAATATATCTTCAAAATGGTGCTAATCATAGTGCTCACCTCCTAGAGTCAATGTCAGGGTCAAATGTGCTAAAACACGAAAGACTTAGAACTATACCTGGCATAGTGTGTATACTTGATACTCCTGTTAGCAGTAATGGTAGTAGCAATGGTGGTAGTGATGATGATGATGGTTCTGGCAGTGGTGGAAGAGATAGTTATGGTAGCACTGGTGATGGTAGTGAGAGCGGCCACATCTAATGTGAGGAAGGCTGGGAAGTGTACCCTGGCTATGTTCCCAAGACAAGAAGACAGCCTGGTGACCAGCTAGCTATCCCTGCCACAGCATCCATTTGAAATCTGGCCTGGCCTTCACCTACCTCTCCAGGCCTCAATTCCACCTCACCACTCCAAGCTCCATATGCCTTTCTCAAATTGGAGTAGCTGCTAGTCTCCAAACTAGTATTTTCTTGCTTCTGTGTCTGCCCTCCTGAAATGTCCCTTCCCTTTCTCTACATGTGCCAGTTCCATGGAGTGTTCTGTTGACTGAAATTGATCTCACTCCTTTCCCATTCATCATGTCTTGCAAAGAACTTGGCACTTTAACCTTACCTGTGGGCATTAAAAAGCCTACTCCTTGGAGACAAGTGGTCATGTCTTACCATTGAGCCTAACTGAAGAAGACTGCAAAGACTATTTGGGCCTAATTGCATCATTTGCTCTATATCCGTGTGGAATTGGTACAATGCCTCATACCCAGCAGATACAAAGTGAACTAGTGTCAAGCCATGCCCTCAGGTGTCCCCCATCCATGGACTGACCACATGACCACAGGTCTCCAGCTTCTACAATGAAATCTCCTGCATCTGCAGAAACTGAGAGACTTTACAGAGCTTTTAGCAGGCATGGACATCCCCCTAACTCATCAAGGGCACGGTGGCAAATGTTTTCTCTTACCTCAAAACCAAGGGAGAGGGAAATTACTTTCTCTCCTCCTACTTATTCACTCCTTTTTTCTCCTCCCTTCCTGGCTATCTCCCCTTTCTTGATTCTTTTCGTTTTTCTTGCTATCCTTCCTCCAACCTCAGCCCTCTCCTGGACTTTATTTCTTTAAAATGTACAAGACAGATCTGGGTCAATAATCAGTATGAAGTACAAAGTTACACAAGCGTCTTTTTCCCTCTTTGGACTTCTGCGAGTCAGCAGAAAATTTTCCAGAAGAGAAGGGGCAACAGTGAGAAGGAGTAACCCTGATCTCCTCCTCCCCACAGGCAGGAGCCCAAGGCCTTCTTGCTTACAGACATTGCCGCTCTATTCAGACAAAGTAGTTTGCATCCAACTTCAAACAAGCTTCCAACTGATGTTTTGCAGCTTGATGTAGATTGTGTTAGAGTTGCTTGAATGCAGCTCTTTGAGTAGCCAAAAGAGAAATAAATTTGCAACATCCCCTCATTCAAAAGTCAATAACTGTACTTGGGGTACAAAAATTGGGCAGGCTCTCCTAGCTAGCTTCTCCTCTTTGGCAGATGAACTTGTCAAACTTTATTTCAACCAACTTGGAACATCTGCCTTGTCATTCCTGTTAACGGGTATCATTCTGTTACTGGACTAGAAGGTAAGAATGTTGGCTATTTCATCAGCATCCCCTGAGGTGTCCTTGAACAAATCGTAGGGGGGAGAAGAAAGCTGACACACTTTCCAGCATGGAGAGAACATTTCAGAGGCAAGGCAGCACCCAATAAGCACTTTGCTCCAGCCAGGTCAGCCCCCACTGAGGAGTAGGAAGGACTGAGAACAGGCTTGAGGACATGTGGGGTAGTGACTGTGTCCCATAAGGGCACACAGCCAGGAGCCAGTGCAGTTAGAGGCCAAGTCATATAGGATCTAAAGCCACAGGCTCAGACAACAGTCTGCTCAGATGAAAATGGTGGCATCATTTACAAAAGACCTTGGGAAATTATTCAAAGGATTTTGTGCCTCTGTTTACTTATCTGAAAGTTGCACAGTTCAGGGAATGTACCTCAGAGGTTTCCTGTAAGGATTAACATGATTAATCCATGCAAAGTCCTTAGCAGGGCATCTGGCACAGAATGAATGTTCCTTGAGTGTTACCTGTTTGGAGACAGGCCAAGTGCCACCACCTCCATTTCCTCCCTCTGGACAAATAGGGAGACTCTATTTCCCAGGCTCCCTTGCAATTAGGGCCATGCTAGTTCAGGCCAGTGGAATGTGGGTGAACTTGTGTGCCTCCTAGGGCTGACGATGAAACAAGCTATGTATGCTAGGTCAAATAGTGGACCCCCAAAAGATATATCCAAGTCCTACTCCCAGAACCTGTGAAGGTGAACTTATCTGGGAAAAGGGGTCTTTGAAGAGGCAATTAAATCAGAGATCTCAAGATGAGATAATCTTGGGCTTAAGGTAGGCCCTAAATCAAATGACAGGTGTCCTTTTAAGAGGAGAAAGAGAAGACTCATGGACACACAGAGAAGTCTGAGTGAAGATGGAGGCAGAGACTGGAGTTACGTGTCTATAAGCAAACAAAGCTCAAGGACTCCCAGAAGCGCAAGACTCTAGGATAGAGGCTTGGAACAGATCACCTCTCAGTGTCTCAGAAGGAACCAACCCTGCCAACACCTTGATTTTGTTTTAAATCGAATAAATAAATTTAAAACAAGTGAATTTCTGTTTTAGGCTGTCCAGTTTGTAGCCATTTTTACAGAAACCCTAGGAAACCAATATATATCGTTATCACTCAAGTTCTTTCTCTCAGGAGCAAATGACTCAAAGATGGCAGAGTCACCCAAGAGATGGAACCTGAATACCTGAGTCACCTGTGGGTGGAGAGCTACACAATGCTCATCAGACTTTATAGAGTGAGAAACACGCTTCTTGTGCATTAAACCATTGAGATGAGGAGTGTTGGTTAGAGCAGCCAGTGTTGATTATCCTGAGGAATATAACCGTCACTATTAGGGACCTAATGCAGGAATCTGGACAGCACCCTGAATGGCAGGAGAGGTGGAAAGAAGACAGGGCAGGCAGCTCCACCTCCTCGTCCTCACGGGGATATCAAGCTCTGCATCTCCCTCATGGATATGGGTCTGAGGGAGAATGACCACACAGGCCCTGCTAGTCCTACCTTATCCTGAAAACATCCTAGAGTTTCTGTTGACTCAGAGACTAAGTCAGACCACTTCCTGCAAAACAGAGTTGTAAACAAGTGTATGGTCTGCATAGAGACATACTGACCTAGTTTCCTGGGAAGACCTCCAATTGAGGATGAGTGTGGTCCCAGGCTAGAGGAAACCAAGAAGCGTACCCAAAATGATTCAACCCAGGTCAGGCATCCATTTAAAGCAAGATAAAGATGAGATCATCTGAAAGGTAACTCAGCTTGTTAGACTGGCCATTAAGAAAACTGCAAAATTATAGTCTGGGGGCTTAGAAACTGTAGCAAAAGAGGAGAGATGGGACTCAGGACATTGTGAGGGGCCACAGTGCAATCGGTCTCACCCCAAACTGAACTGAGTTTAACTGAAATAGCTTTTCCTGGACCTAGAACAGCAGAGGTGCCAGGAGACAGACTTCTCTTGAGAGCTTGAGTCCATCAGAGAAATATTGTCACAAGGCACTGCGGAGCCCCCTGGGAAGCAGAAACCTCTCAGGCAGAGATCCTTGAGGCAAATAAGACTGGACAACACAAGGAGTTGTTTTAGGGGGTGAGGACCATTTTGAGAACACGCTGGAGGGTAAGGGGGCCAAAGCTTCAACAAAGAACAAGCACATGAGCAACTGAAAGAAGCAGAGAGAAGGCAGGGGTAACGTTGCTGGGGGGGAATGGTGGGGTGGACATATATACTAACACCATACCTGTGTAACCCGAGATGCAGAAGGCATCCAAGCGTATCCCAGAGACCTGAACACCAAGTCAGAGCAAGGCAAGGAAGAAAGCAATGGCCCTGAAGCTACCTGAAATTCCTGTCCTGCTAACCTGAAAAAACAGAAGGGAAGTTCCCATGCAATTCCCAAGGAAGCAGAGGGAAGCTTTTGTGACTGAAATTCCTGTGATCAAGTAGGTGAGACCAGTCCAGAAGCAGGTGGCCTTGTTATGGACATTGGAACTCTCATTCTTGAGCTGTCTCTTCTCCTCCTTGCCCCCTGTCCAGTTCTAGAAGCTTCTGGCCTCCCAGCTGCCCATCGAGACCTCTCCATTTCTCAAGGATACTCCCAGTTTTCCATAAACATGAGAGCCCCTGTGCCTCGTCTTGCATTGGTCTCTTGGGCTCTCATTTGCCTTCTCATACACTTTCATCTTAAATCTCCCATCAGACTGAGCCTTCTAGGGGAAGTAGAGGCTGGTCTCATTTTTTTATCCACAGGACTTAGCCAGAGCCAGACACAAAGCAGATCATTCATACCGTCCTGCTCCACCTTCCTTCACATTTAAAGGCAAGTTTTTTCCTTCAAGGAAAGGAAGAAAACAACTCTTGATGAATTAAAAACTTAGTCAATTCTTGTCTGTGTTCATCCTGAGGCTGATTTTTTAACAAAAGGAGATCATGAAAAATATCATGTAAACAAAACATATGGTCCATATGGTCCAGAATTCTTGGAACCTAGACTTTTAGCTAAAAAATGCCCACACATCTCCCTTGCCATATGTCTTGGGCCTGGATTCCCCCAGAAGCAAACTTTGAGGCAAGGATCTAAGTGTAAGTGGTTTACCTGGGAGGTTACCTGAGGGAGCTTGGGAAGGGGACAATGACACAGGAAGGAGCAAAGCTAACGGTGAGTCACTGAGCAGGTCACTGGCTGCCTGCTCAGGACTTGCCCCACTAGGGAACTCTGGGAGGCAGGACTGAACAGCTTCAGAGCGATCTTGCCTGAGGAGCAAAGGAGCTTGGATAATCCTCCTCCAACCACATCATTTGGCCTTGGTCAGGGACTGCACTGAGCAGCAGGCAGTCCCAGCTCCCCTGCATGCAGGCTGGGAGGAGCCCCTGAGTGTCACAGATGCTGGCAGGAGGAGGTCATCAGCATCAACTGGAGGGACCAGCATGGGGAGATGAGGGCAGCCGCAGAGGGCATCTGCTTCACCCTCCCATCAATCACACATCCCCAGGCCACTCACGCCAATGTGGACAGATGCCAACTCTCTGGGGAACTTGGGCCATATCCATGCCCATCTCCATAGTTCAGGCCACAAAGATGGTCCAAGTGGCAGAGACTGGGTGCCATCCATCTATATCCATCTTCCCAGGGATCCCATGTCCTCTTCCTGGACCTGGAATGCAGACACCAAGGTAACCCATCTTAGACTAGGGAAGAAAAGGCAAAAATTAAAGATGGTGGAACAGTGACATGCAGAAACACTGTTCAGACCCCGGGATCTGCGCTCTCAGCCCTGGAATGCCTCCAGCAGACTGTCACTGGTGAGACAGGCCCTGTACTGGAGCACTATTACTTGGGGTGTTGGTTAAAGCAGCTGGGCTGAAATCCTGACTGCCACACCTCCTCCCCTCCACTCTTCTGAGATATGGACTAAAATAGCTACGGAGAAGACCGCTATCTGTCTGCTTCTGATCTTACTTCCATTTCCATTCCTATGGAATGTCACTAAAAAGTTGTGCCACCTGGCCAGCAAAGCGGGGCAGCACAGCCTCACATGTCTGATGGAAAATCAAAGAGACGCGTCAGCCCTGTTTGTGGGTTAAGCTGCGTCAGCACACACCATCCCTGCAGGACTCAGGGCCGTGCAGCCACGGACAAGCATTCCATTTCTCTGAGCCTTGCTTTACGTGTTTACAAAATGCGGGGGTAGATGAGACCCCTTGGGCAGCTTGAAGCACAGAACGCAATTTGATTTATGAGCATCAAGGTCATAAGGGGCGGGAGAGGGAGCGAGAGGGTCCAGAGAGCTGGACTGAGAGGTGGCAGACCACCAGGGAGCTGCAGAATGTCTCGCTCATTTAGACCAAGCTGCTCCACCAAGGCGGCGTGCCTCCCCTCACCATCACACGCCCACCAACGAGGCTCTCCAATTCATAAAGTGTCCTGCATCCTGCTTTATCATCTAGACCAAGAGGATGACAGTGATGTGCATCTTCCTGTGCTTGGAGCTTGGCTGCTGCGGGAGCTGGCTGTGCTGGATGAAAATTCCCAACGGCACAAAGCCTGCATTGTCCCCTGCAGGCTCGCAGCTCAGCGGCAGCAAAGCCACTCCCCAGCTCCGTGTTCATCGGCTTGGCTCAGTGCCCTGGTGCTGCAGAGGCTGCTGGATTGGTTGCAAACAAATCACACTGAAGAGCCTGAGCTATACCTGAACCATGAGAAAATCTGTGGTGACAGCCCACGCTGGCCCGCCTCCGAGGCAGGACACCTCTAGGCGTGGAGCTCGCCCACAGTGTCTGGTCTCGGCAGCAGTAGACACCACGGTGCTGCCGGCTGGCTTCGGCCATCAACACCTCCCTGTCTGAGGGGGGCCCTGGAGATGGGGTGTGTGATGAAGTTGTACAGCTTGATCCCTAGAGATGGGGCTGCTGACACAGTGATCCGCAAGCCATCTCAATGGCCCCACCAACAGGCCAAGGTGTTGGACCCCAGCAGATTTTTACTCTACCCCTCCTATGTGTCAGCACCATCTTATGGCGAGGGATAAATGGCGCTCTCCCGCATCAAGGGAGTTTCCACTAGGGAGGGCGGTCATGCATGCCTAACCGTAGGGCACAAGACCACACAGAGTGAAGGTGCTGAGGACATGGCACAGAAAATAGCCACTGTGTTAGTTCCCCCTTTCTGCCACCACAAATCACGGCCACCCAGTAGCCTAAAACAACACAGAATTCCCAGTTTGGAGGTCAGAAGTCTACAGTGAGCTTTTTGGAGATGGAGGTGTCGGCAGGACCAAGCTCCTTCCAGGGGCTCCAGGGGGATATGTGTCCCTGTTTTTTCCAGTTTCTAGAGGCCACCTGCCTTCTTTGGCTCACAGCCCTGCCTGCCTCTTCAAAGGGCCTCACTCCCACCTCTGCTCCATCATCATATCTTTTCTGACACAATCCTCCTGCCTTCCTCTTATAAGAGATTCCACTGGGGCCCCAGACAACCAGCATCATCTCCCCATCCAAGATCCATCACTTAATCACCTCTGCAAAGTCGCTTTGCCAACATGAGGGAACCTAGTCACTGGTTCCTGGGATTAGAACATCGCTGGGGGGGGCCATTATTCTATCTACCACCACCACTCTCAGAATTCAGGGGCTAGAAGGCCCCTAGGAACTTGAAAGGTGAGGGAGCATCATAGGGGTCACTGAAGACCCACACAGCACCCTATGGGGATAAGAAATATTGTTAGTTACAAGGTACATTGGTATTCAATGCCTTGTACTGGGTAAAATGGGTGTCAAAGACCGCAGGTCTCAAATCGGACCAGAGGAGAAATTCCACCTCATCCCTCAGCTGCACCACCCTGAGTGCTTCCTTGTCCTCTCTGAAGCTTAGCTTCCTCATCTGTAAAATGGGGATAAAGTATGCACTTTATAAGACTGTTAAGATTAAAGGGAATAATACACATAAAGAGCTAGCAGCTCACTTCAGCCTGACATGCAGAAAGGAGCGCATTCCCTCCTGCCTGCCCTGGGAGCTTTATTGTGCCCACTTTACAAAGGAGGGGGTGCAGGGACTGAGGCCTGAGGCAGCTGTGGTGCTTGCACAGGGTGACACAGGCACAGCAGCTAAGCCCGGGCCAAAGCCTGGCTCTGCTGCCCTCAAGTGCATGACGGTCTGCTCCCCGAGGGAGGGCAGGTGGACAGGAGGGGCCACGTCCTAGACGGAAGAAATGACATGACAAAGCTATGATGTGCAGGATACTGGACTTGCAGGGTTTGGGCACCTGGTGCCCCTGAGGCCACCCCAGGCATGGAGACTTGTTAGCTCTGTTTTTTAGGAGGAGGTGGCCCGGAAATGTGCCCGGGCCATGGTGCCCGTCTGTCCTGTACTCCATCGTATGTCTATGCATTATAAATAGGGATGACAAGGAAATCCACAACACGTTGGCTTTCAAAGACCCTCTTTAGGAAGGAAAATGGAAAACTGCAACACACAGGCTGACTGAATTCTAGCCAAATCAGGGTCTTTCTTGGCTGTTTACTGAATGAAAGCCCAGCAGCATCTCTTTATGTCCCCTGCCCTAAATACAAGGGGAGAGACACAATCCGAAGTGCCTACAGCAAACACGGGCCATGTGGGGTCTTTATTCTCATGCAAGCATTGGCTAAGCAACTAACTGGCC
Source organism: Smutsia gigantea (assembly GCA_032199065.1). Lineage (NCBI taxonomy): Eukaryota > Metazoa > Chordata > Mammalia > Pholidota > Manidae > Smutsia > Smutsia gigantea. The sequence goes on from JAVSCE010015959.1 coordinate 78,699, forward strand.
AGAAAATTGATGTCCCTAACCTCATGGAGCCGATTGGAGGAGACTAGCATTAATCAAAAAATCACATAAGTGCATGTGAAATTTAGGCTCTAATAAATACTCTGAAGGGCAGGACCTTGTGCGGGGGTGGGGCAGGAGGGGAGGAGTTGTGTCAGAAACAATACTGTGTTCACCAAAGCCTGTATCTCTACCTCATGGTGCACGGATGGACCACATTTCCAGCTTCCCTTGGAGATCAGTGTGGCCACATGCTTGCCATCCAGTGACATATAGTCACTTCATATCATTTTATACAAGTGATGTTAAGTCACTTCTCGGTCTGGCCAGTTAGAAACCTTCCACATGGAGGATGGCCTTGACTCAGAACACCTGTGACATCAGACACTCTGTATTCCTCACTCACTCTGTGAGTGAGAAATACACTTCTGTTGGGTGCATCCTCCAAGATTTGGGGATTTATCTTTCACAGTAAGTAGTTTTATCTCAACTACTCCAGGAAGTAACATGTCAGCTCAGAACTAAAGGATGATAGCCGTTAGCTAGAGGCAAAGACAGGGCCACTGAAACGAGCTGATGCGGGAGCATCCAAAGAACTGAAATACCCATAAAGTGAAAGGTGATGACCCCACATAGATCATCACAGGCCACACTGAGCAAACTGGCTTCATCTTAAGAGCACAGTGAAGCCATTGAAGGATGTTAAGCTTGAGGGCAGGAAGGCACAGAAAAGATGACATTCTTAAAAGAGTAGTCTGGCTGCCACAGAGAAATGTACTAAAAATAGGAAAGTGGATACAAAGCAGAGAAATCAGAGAGATGCCCAGTGGATGTGGGCAGATGGGTGCAGAACATCATTAGCTCTCCTGAGGTCTTGGGTGCAGTCACTATTTCAAGTGAGCCACAGGCTCTCCTATGTCGGGCTAGACACACTCTATGTGTGGCTTCCAAAGCACAGTGACTGGTTAAAGGAACAAGACCCCAGTGGCCTTGGCCTCAGGGTGATATTTTTGACATCAGTAAGGCTCACATGAAACACATCTGGGAAGCATGGACACCTCCCAGTCTAGGTGAACACTGTGTGACTCCACCTGTGTCCAGGTGTTTCCATGCATCTCACAAGTCAAAGACTCAGCCTGGCTTTGGACAAGACAACCACCTAACTGGAGCTCTTCAGTTCATTTCCAGATGGGCTAGGGATGATCTGTCACTGTCACTTGAGACTAAAACAATCCCTAAGCCTCCCTCAAAACACTAGGATGCAATGTAAGGATGACAAGACGAAAAAAGAAAGGCACTAAAAATAATGGAAAGAAGAGACAAAATTATTGTTATTTACAGATGATAGGACTGTTACCTGGGAACCCTAAAGAATTTATTGAGAAATGATCAGATTTTCTATAGTTCAGCAAAATGAGTAGTTACAGAATTACATATCCAGATATAAGTAGTCATAAATAACAGAAAACCAACTCGAGTGCTTTGGGGAAAGAGTCTACTTAGGACAACAAAAACCATGACATACTTAGAAATAGAACAAAAAGACCTATATGAAGAAAACTATACAAGTTCACTGAAAGTCATGAAATGCTATAAAGGCAATCATAAAAAGACGTCAATCCTTCCCCCACTGTGTCTCAGTTTATTTATAAATTTAATGTAATTTTGCCTGCCCATAGAGTTCTATTCTCTTTTCCGATGTCTTAGATGTTCTATTCTCAGGCACCTGTGAGACCTGAATAATTCTCTTTTTTTAGCTCATGTGAGTGGGTTTTCACTCATTACCACCAAATAACTAACTCACCCTAGGCTATCCTCCATCTCTTGTGGGCTATATATTACAGGTCTCGAATCCTCTCATGCATCTTCTTGCAGCTCTCTCCAAATGGGCTTCTGCAACTTTTTGCAAAAAAAAAAAAAAGTTTTGCTTTTTTTCCAAAAGCTTTTCTGCAGTTTTATCCTGACACAACACCAGCTTTGACCCCAACTCAACTTCTCCTTCCCATTAACAGGCTCAGTTCCTCCGATCATTAGCTCATATTCACAAAAGAAGGATTCAGACTGGCTGATCCCACCTCTTGGGTCACAACCCACCACTGGCCCAGCTGGCTGAGCCCAGACAAGCAGAGTCCCATGGAACTCTGGGTTGGATTGACTCAGTAAAGAGGGCGTTGGTGATGGAGGCAATGACTGATCCTTTACCATATGGTCCTACCATTATTAATGGCTTCCATTTGTCAGGCACTTACATTGAGCCAGGCACTCAAGTATTTTATCTCATTTTTAATTCTTAACATTTTCCCATCCACCTTGCCAAGTAGATTTTTATCACTACCTTAATGGTAAGGAAACTGGCTGTTCAAGGTAGGCAACTTCTCTGCAATTACTTGGCCAACTCTAAGCCCAGTTGAATTACATGGCCAACTGTAAGTCAAAACTGAATCCAGTTCCTGGGCTCCAGTGTTGGGGTCCTGCCTCCAGCCCCACCCAAGCTTGTGTGGCACAGCCATGACTCCCCGGCTGGGATGTGCTAATTAACTGTGCCCCTGGGTCTACAAAACTGGACACCTCTTTCTCCTGGATCCTGCCCAGATGCTCCCCCAACCAACCACCTGTCCCTGTTTACCTACTACCATCATCTTTCTGATAACTGCTGGGGGTGGCAACTTGTCAGAAAATTTGAGTGATTCTCCAAGCCTGGCTGAGCTGCTGTCCCTCTGTTCCACAACAGCACAAATCTCTCCATTTTACCCTCTCCTTATCTAGGCCTCTTCCCCACCAGCCTGCTGGCACATTGACAAGGGATGGCCACAGCACCAAGTACATACACATAGTAGGAGTTCAAGAAATATGCATGAGACGAAACTGAATTAGAAGTGTTGCAGCTTGCTGACACCCTGGGCGGCCCACTCGGACATACCCTGGGGAGTTCCGTCCTCTCTGAGATGAGCACTGCAGCCCACGGGAACCCACAGGCCCTCAAGCCTGGTGCCGTGAGCCCCTTTGGCCTCTGGCCCTATGAGCCCATGGACTCCACACACCTAATTCCCATGCAGAAGGGGCACACTCGGAGTCTTCCCCTTGCTTTTAGCTGGGAAGTGAAAACTTAAATTCATCCCAGTGACTCAAAGTAAGTCAGATGCACATTTGTCCTGGAATTTGGATGAGGAAGTGTGTCAAGACAGTTGAGGAACCATTCCTAACATCCCAGCCCTCAGCCCTCTCGCCAACTTCTGCACCAAGGGGCCAGCATTGCTGCAGGGGTGCTTCCTGTCCCTTCCCATTGGAGAAGAAATACCCCAGGATTTCCTGCTTTGCATGGAGTCTCCTCTGGGGGAGGCATTCTCACTATAAAACCAGGTTTGCTTCCAGAAAGGTCAGAGTCAAAGGGGACCACCCTGGCCATGAGGGCCAGACACACCAGTAAGGGGGCCTGCTTCCTTGGTGCGAATTCTTGGAGGAGGAGGAGACAGTGGGGTGCTGAAGGACAAGGTGTAGGCAGTCGTCTGAATTACGTATGCACTTGGTTTGTTCCCAGCTCTCTTTACCTGGGCCCCACGGGGGCCTCCAAAGACTGCATCACAATGTGTCTGATCTCTGCTGCTCAGGAAGCTCTCCATGGAGTCAACCAGCCATCCTGTCGTCAGTGGGGCCCTCAGGCCGTCAGGAGCCCCAGGATCTCTGGCTGGTTGCTGGTGCCTAAACGACCCTAGTGCTTCTCTAACTGGAAACCCCTTGGGGGAACCCTAAAGTGTCCCCCGCCCTGTCCCTGACAACCCAAGAACTGTCCAGCAGGAGGGATCTCCTTACACTAGACAATGAACACTTTCGGGTAGATTTTTTGAGGGCTAATTCTCCCAAGTGAGCCAGTCTCTCAAGGCCGGTACCGCTGGACCGCAAGCAGGGCCCAGGGCAGTTGTGTGGCCCTGCCTCGGTCTTACCCATCCCGCCGGGGCTCCCACTGTACTGCGCAGCCGCACTGCAGGCTCCGTGTGAGAGCATGCGCACGCGCACCGCGCCGCCGCTTTCTGCCGTTCTCCTCTGCACCGTGACCCTGGTTAAGGAGCTGGCAAAGGAGCCAATGCCCCACACGGCGCATTGTGCTGTCACGGATTCTCTGGGGATGCTGAAGATGCCGCATTAGGTTACCATCTGACAAACCTCAAACTGCTGCCATATTCAGGGGCTGGGGGGTTTCCTGCCACTCGGGGCCCCCAAGCAAACACACATCCAACCCCCTAGGTCTTGACTCCACGGAGCCGCCCCCTCCAGTGACAGATCTGTCCCGCTGCCTGCAGAGCCCTTTAGGGGTGTGCCAAACGATATACCTGCGAGGTTTGCAGGTAAAGAGGTGTGGTGGGAGACAGAGGGGCCAGACACTTTCTCCAAACTACAGGTAAGCAACCCTAATGGGTACCAAGTCACAGTGTGAGGAGGCAGGGCTCTGGGGATACCAGAGAACCACCCTCCCCCTGGAACCCCACTGGTGCAGAAACTGCAGGTAAGCAGCAGATCTGCCCTCGACGGTGGGCACGTCCCCCTGGAGCTCTGAAATGCACCTGCTGTGTAAACCTGGGGGACACGCGCCAAACGCGCTCCCCTGCCTTGTTCTCCGGGATGAATCATAATTCCCCAGTGAATAATTCCTCAGTGAAACTTCTGAATCTTTGCCCACCCCCTTCCAATACTGGCACTATTCAAAGAAAAAGTATTACGGTAGCAAGTGGGCAGTTAATGCTCTCCAAATGGGACAGGCTTGGCTGAAAAAGGATATCTCCTTCTCAGCAGGCATCTTGCTTCCGCTCTAACTCATAAAGGAAGAAGATAGAGACCTAAAAGACTCAGAGGCACCTTAACCGTGATAGCTGTTAGATTAATATAAATGGAGAGACACTTTAATCACACATCTTAACTCCATTTTATTACAACATCAAGTGAAGAAGGAATGAAACTGGGGATAGACACAGAGATTAAGCCAGTCACAGTTGCATTGTCTACACCTTCCTATAAGGGAGTAGGTACCATGGGTCTGTACATGCATTGTAGGACGGCTGTGCATGTGTGTGTCATGGGCAGATGATGTTTCTCTAGGTGTCGTTCTCTTAATTTCTTGATAGATGATAGTTGGAGTTGGTGTCTTCTGGCAGACTAGGAAGGGCTCTCCCGCTAGGACTGGGATCCAGCCTTTTTTTTCTGGAATTTTCTGAACTGGGACTGAATGGCCACCGCTGCACGTTCTGTCTCTGGCGCATCCATGTCAATGTCAAATTCTTCTTGAACTTTCTTCTGCTCATCTGTACCAAGAAACACACAAACATGACACGGTCACTGAGCTGAGAGCAGGAAGGCAGACAGCCACCCATCCACCAGGCCGCCCACGACCACCACCCTCGGCACAAGACCTCATCAGCAATTAGCTTCCAGTGGAGCCTGTCCAGACCCTCCTCAGAGCTTAGGAGCTGTTTCCTGGCTGCCCCAACTCCACAACTGGGAGAGACGGCAAAACTCAAGGACAGGCTCAACATCTCAGAGATTTTCTGTACGTGATTTTCCGTTTCTCAGGCCATATTTCCTACGTGTTAACAGTACTGCGCTGGTTCTTTGTCCTGAGACCTCCTGGAGATACAGCTTAAATGGTGCTACAGATAGGGACTCGATGGGGGCTGATACAACAGCTCTGAGTTAAAGTCATTTGAGTTTCTGTGTACGCTCCGTTGCCAATGAGATTTGCTTATTGAATTGGGGCTTCTGCATTTTATCATTGTCATGAACGGACGCACTATTTGAACTTCACAGACTGAACTTTCACAAATCTTCCATTTTGCTCTCTGAGGTAGGCTTAGCAGTTTGTTTGCTAAACCAGAAAGATTTAATGAACTCACACCGTAATGATTGCTAAAAATAGGATTAAGCCAAAGCAAAGTCAAAATCTGTGCTGATTTTCCCTTTGTGCTGTGAACCTTACTGAGCACCGGCCAGCTTCTAGGCAAATACTGAACATGAATAAATAAATGACATCTGTAGTCACAGAAGGATAGAATCTTCAAAACACCTTTAGTCCAGTGAATGCTAATCACCAGAATCACCCAAGGCATCCTTCTTTTGAAATACAGGCATGGGTCCCCACTCTACTCTCAGGGCTGTTTCTTTGCACCACTGCACAGGGAAGGGTCCTAAGATCAAGGCCAAAGTAGATAAATAATATCCTGGGGGTAGGGCCAGATAGTCCTGCTTTTTTAAAGGGTCTCAGGTGATTCTAAGATGCAGCCAGCATTGAGATCCAGCTACTTTGTGTACATACGAAGCAAAAAACAAGGCCCAGGAGTTAGCTTCAGGGAGGGATGGAAACAGGACCCACCTCCTGGCACTTGGGCTGAAAGCCCCACTGCCACCGGGGCTAGCACCCGGAGCCCCGCAGGGTGGGGGCGTGCCCAGCTTGGGAGGTGGGAGTCGGGGCATTAGAGGCGGGAGAGAAAGCCCCAGCCCGGGAGCAGGGACAGAGTTCCATTCTTGACTTTGTCACCAGGCAGCCTGAGTTCATCATTTAACCTAAACGTAGTCCACGCCTTCCCTTCTTCGCTGACTTTGGCTAATAATAATCAGGCAGCACCCACAGCCAGGAGGATGGAGAGCATGGGGATTATTTTACTTGCAGGTGAGGCGGGCTTGTTCCCTCCTGCCTGCCCTGTTCTCTCTCTCTCCCTCCCTCCATCCCTCCCTCCCTCCCTCTCTCTCTGTCCCTCTCCCTTTCTCTCCCTCTTGCACTTTCTCTCTCTCTCTCAGATACACAGCTCCACAGATGATAGATAGATATGGATTGGTGAGAACATACACACACACATATATGACCTGGCCCATATTTCAGCGTCACCTCATGGTGTGACATTTCCTTTTCAGACCCTTCAGCAGGCTCCTCTCAGTTCTAGAGAGAAGCCGTTTCCTCACAGGGCCTCCAATCACACCTCCATCTGGGAGGAGAGGCCAAGGATGCTGGCTTTGTGAGCCTTACCAGACTGGCCAGTCCGTGCCCTAAATCAGGAGAACGGTTCTCCTCTACCCCAGGACTGCTGTCAATGCCCATAGGGCCGGGACTGGGAACAGCAATGTCCGGCGCTGTGTTTCTAAGCCATGAGCCCCAGGGACAGGATGAACAAGTGGGATTCTCTCTTCCTGCCTCAGGGAGCTGCTCACCTTCTGACCTACATGGCAGGGTCCCCCATCAGGGATCCGCTGAGGGGTGGTCCCACCGGAGCGGGCAGTTCCCTCAAGGGCAAGTCAATACATTAAACACGTTTCTTTGACCATCATCAGGTGGACCTAAGACTGGAGCGTCCCTGCCACACCTGACCCGGGGTGGCCACAGTTCTTGGGATCCCAGGCATCCACATGTTAATACCAGTAACATCCGCAGGTAAGCAGCCCCTTCAGCTCCAGGAGTTGTCTTTGGGTGTCTTAGGCATCCCAGATCCTTTTCCTCCTTACATTTACTGTATTGTGATGGCAAATGGAAAATATTAGCCCTGATTCTAATGAGATGGCAGATTTCTCTTTTAGATTCAAAATGTTGCTGCCACCTGAAGTTTTTGAAGAGTCTGATTCACCTTTTCCATTTTTTATAAGAAAGGAGAAAAAACAGCATTATTATTTTTTGACAACCGATAAAGGAAGGAAGATGCAGAAAATTATGTATATTTAGGGTATATATAATAAAACAGTAAGGACAGGTCATAAGAATAAACTTCAAATTATATCTTAAACAAATGTCTTCAGCCAGAAGTGATTTAGATTCCTCCCTTGTTTGAAAAAAGAGTGTTAAAATCTGAGTAGTGAGTTGCCTGCTGAGGTCCCCTCCCACCACCTGGCTGATGGCAGAAGCGTGTGCAGGTGGTCACGTGAGCACCTCCCTCCCCGTGACCCCAGGGCAGGGGCAGGGCTCCCACCAGCAGCTCCAGGGACCCTTTCTGCTGCTGAAGCCCAGGGAGAGAAGCCCACTTGCACCCCCAGGCCTCTGCATGGGGGGGCCAGGAGGTGCCACGGCACAGCCTCCACGAGGCCACCAAAGGGCACCGTGCGCAGGCAACACATGAAGCAGGGAAGGCTCTGTCCTCGATGGGAAACGCAGCCCGACTGGATGGGTTACGGGGTGCTGTGCAATGGGGCGGGCCGCAGGGATGGCCGGGGTGGACAGAAGGGGCCAGCCGGGGTGGGCAGCTCCAGGTGTGCAGCTCCCAGGGAGCCCCCACTGATGGATTCTCGAGCCAGGGAGCTCTGCGTGGGCTCCTGAGCCCCTGTGTGCCTACAGCAGTGCCCACCCCAGCACCTGGCCAGCAGTGCCCGCCAGCCCCTCGGAGGCGAGGCTGACTCCCTCCCAACCCTATTCCCCCTCCCCATCAGGCAGCTGCAGAAGCAGGGGGTGGATCCAGATGAGAGTGGATTTGGGGTGCCTCTGACTGCTCTGTGACTCTGGAAGTTTCATAGCTTCTCTGGGTCTGTTTGCTCATATCAAAAGTGAAGAATTAAAACCATTTTCAAAAAGCCTGCTCCACACAGCTTCCAGTGTTACATGCAGATCAAGGCCACGTTGTCAATTAAGCTGTGGTGTTGGGCAAGATGGCCCAGAGCTGCAAATGGATGTGGGGGATGTGGGCAGTCACGTGGCTCCCCAGCCCTGGGGCCCAGCATCTGCTGAGTGGGGAGGTCTCCGGTGCCTGGGCCCTAAGGCAGAGGGCAAGGGAGTGCTTTCCAGAGGGGCTGACAAACATAGCTAGGCAGGGGTGCCCAGGCATTAGGCCCTCCCAGGCACTTGGCTGGCAGGTGGCATTTGCTGGCCTTGTGACTGGATGGTGTGACCCCCGCTCAGCAACACTGCACCTAGAGACTACACCTAAGGCAGTGCAGCCCCCCACTCATGGGCCGTGTGGTTATAACCCTGAGAAGGCACAAAAGAAGAGTGTCCCCAGGCTCCATGACCAGGAGGCACTACAGGTGAGGGGCCCTCTCTGCAGCTTCTCTCCCGGGAGGGACAGTTGATATAAATAAGCACCCACCCTACTTCCAGATCACCCTGCAGCCATTCATACTATCCTTTCACTGGTGGCTTCATAAAGATATCTGCAGGCCTCTATGTGGATTGGGTGGGCTTTACCTGACATTTTTATCTAGGATTCTGTGAGTAGGCAAAATGCATAGGCACCCCCAGTTCCTGACAGTGGCTTTTTGTCAGCCTGGGTGAGCAGCGTTTCACCGGAACAGTTTGTAAACAGCCCAGGACTGCACAGTCATTATTTGTATTTGTTGTGTCTAGAATTCTGGAATTTTATCACTTCTCTGTGTCCCTAAATGAAGAAATTCTGAAAGCAACCAGGAGAACGTCAAGAGATTATTCATACCTCTTTAATGTAAAAAGAGGTACATAAAAGTTTAATGTGAAACGATTGTGACTGCCAACTCCCTGGAGAAAGAGAGGAAACCTGATTTCCTGACCAAATAGCTCAGGAGGTGCGAGGACCCCCATAACCATAACCGCAAAGTCCTGCGTGGCTGGGCGGGCTGGGAATCCCCCATAGGCCCTTCAGACTTCACCCAAACTCTGCCTGGAAGGTCTGGTCTCAGAGGTGTGGGGCAGCCTGAGGAAGGTAAGGATCCAAGTCTATCAGGCTGGGCAGTTGCCATCATCTGCTACGTTATCTGTGCACCTATCCATCACCCATCTCTCCATGGATCCATCTTCTCTCAGACCAACGAGCACAGCAGCAAAATGGCCCCAAGCAATTAGACCTCCCTGCTGGGCAAAAACCTCATCAAACAACCAAGACACAACACAGGGCTCTGCCAACGTCCCCAGCATAATGAAGAAATGCTCCCTGAGTCTCAGAATTCAGCACTGCCCTGACCTCCCCACCAGGAAGGAACCCAGCCCTATTCAAATGTACACATTGTACTACTATAGATATTTCTTATGCTATTTTCCCGAAATACTGCCTTTTCCTTGCAGAAACTGAGACAGGAAGCAGCCCTGCTATTTTGCATTTTATTATGTCATAAGAGAAATGTTCAGGCAGCCCTTCTTAATGCCATGGTGATAAGAGCCACCCTTTATTGAGCATTAAATAGACCCTCCCTCATAGACTTAAGTGGATTTTCTTTTACACATCATTTGATGGCAAATGTCAAATGGAGAATCATAAATATAAAAGGAAGGAACTATTACCACTTGAAGGCAATCCCAAATGAACATTATGAGAATCTGATATTGTCATGAAAATCCATCAAACAGGAAAATGGTGTGACACACTAAAATCCCATTCGCATGCATCCATTCTGTTGAACACGGAGTCTAACTAGAGACATGGTCACCAAATCAGTCCTATTTGGTAGCCTATTAAGAGTTTCTTATCGAGCCCCAGCATGAGTCCGTAGGGCTGCCATTGCCAAGAGCCACAGACTGGGCACCTTAAACAACAGACGTTTATTGTCTTGCAGCTCCAGAGAGTGGGGGTCCAAAATCAACACACTGGCTGGTTTGGTTTCTCCTGAGGCCTCCTCTCTCCCTGGCCTGCAGACGGCCACCTTCTTGCTGAGTGTGCCTGTGGTCTGGTGTCTCTTCCTCTTCTTATAAGGACACCAGTAGAACTGGAACAAGACTCCACGACACAATGACCTCATTTTAACTTAATCACCTCTTTAAGGGGCACATCTCCAAATACAGCCCCAGGGCTTCAGCATATGACTTTGGAGAAACACATTGCAATCCATAACAGCACCTCACTTAACTTTGGGCTCTGCAGGTTTTAAAGTAGCTTTGCATTCTCTGTCTTGTCTGGCTTCTGCAACCATTTATAAGAGCTGCAGGAAATGTCCACTGGCCCCAAGGCACAGAAACCATGACGTGCGTGACCCAAGATTGCCTGGTGAGTGTCGGCCAAGGGCTGATTTGGAATCCAGGTCTCGCTCCAAATCTTGATTTTTTTCCCACCATGTTGTGTTACTTTCAGCTCCTTAGACACAGGCCGCACTGACAGCCTTTTCTATGAACTAGTTAATGTTGCTCAAGGGAAAAAAATCTGAACTGGTCCAAGTCTAACCACATGATGCAGTCAGCCAGTTTGCAAAATCTGCTTATTTACCAAGCATTTTAGGAGAATGTATACTAAATTCCACCATTCAGCAAATGGTCTGGAATGCCTAGTATGGCCACGAATGCCTAGTGTGGCTGGGAGAGAGAGAACAGAGAACAAACCTGAGCCCAGCTCTCCTGGAGAAAAGAGAAGAAAAGGTAAATGCTCAGGTAAGGAAAGAAATTTCAGAAATTCTGAACATGAAGCAGCTGAGTGGGAGAGCGTGTGTGTGCATGCACTCAAGTCGTCAGGTAAGGAAGGCCTCTGGGAAGAAGAAAGGGTGGTTGGGGGGAGGAGACAGGCCCATCCCCAAAACCAGCCTAGACCCACCTGCCCGGGAGGGAGGGGCAGCAAGGGGCCCTTTGTCGACGAGGAACCAGACTTTTTGAAAAATTATTCTTCACCCATGCATTCACAATCTAAGTGGCAGACTTCAAATAATTATAGCACAAATTATTTAGAAATTAGAAGACATGTAGACATCCAGGGCATAACAGAGCTTTTCGTGGATCCCGTAACAGCCCGAGATATGATAAAAAGTTTGAAGCTCAGCGTCACTCAGAAATGTATCCACCCCTAGGCTTGATTGGGGAGCTCTTAAATATATTTGTTTCTCAGTCCTGATGAGATAAAGTCATTGCCTAGAGGTACTGCCAGGAAGTCATGAATACAGGGGCTTGCATACCCGCACACACACACACACACACAGGTAAAGATTTATTTCATAGAAACAAATTACATCCTATGGCCTAATCCTGTAGATCAAAAATTTGTGCATAAGCAATGAATTGGGATATGACTGTCCTGAGCAGGAGTTTGCATTGATGGGAGGCACAGCACGGAGCTACTATAAAAGGCCCTAAGTTTTAGCATGCCCTAAAGAAATAACAGTCATTTAAGTATGCCTTGCAAGTGGAGTATTATAATGCCAGGGTTCTTAGCATGCCCTACCTTCTTTCAAAGTGTAATATTAACTCTTAACTCTGAAAGAATGAACATGTTAGCTGCATTGCCCTTGACAGACTTAAGCTAATTGACATAAAGGCTCACTGCCCCCTCCCCCTCCCCACCCTGCACCAGGGCCACCCATGGGCCAAGGAGAGCCCATGTGGCTTCCTTTATAGGGACCCAAACTCAGGGCCTCCAGCAAGGGAAGCAAAGAGACAAGAAAAGAAAGTAAGGATTGGAATTTTTATCCCTTAAGCCCCATATTGGATCAAAATACACCCAGAGAACAAGGCATCTAGTGTTAGGGAATAGGTCAATGCCTCCCAAGAATAAAATGATAATAAAAATACATTTATATACCCAGTTCATAAAAATGCTGGCAGAGAGCATCCACTTCATGAAATGCCAATGAAAGACAAAGACAACATGTTCTTAAGGAGCTCGAAATGAAGCATAAAGGGGCCACAGCACCCTGCAGTCAGCTGTGTCTGAGTTTGGGGTCTCCCATAGCCAGGCAGGAGTGTGGAACTCCGGCAAAGCCAGCTCCAGGCGCCCAGCCCTGGGCCATTTCTCCCTCCTTCCTGCTGGCTGCGATTTATTGAACCAGGGCTGCTGGTGCGGAGAATTGCAATTTTCCAGGTCTTTGCTGAGCGGCAGAGATTAATGAGCAGGGTTAGGCCTTAGCAGCAGGGTGCACGGGCCTTTCTGCATGTATTGTGTTCTCACACCAAATAAAAATGCATTTCCCATTTTTTCTAACTTTCCATTTACCAGGTAGCACCTTGTTGGTACTTAAAGCTTCTTCCAAGAGAGAGAAATTCTCTCTTGTCCTAAAAGAGAGGCAATCTAAAATTCACTATTCGGATTGGGCAGTGGTCACTGCAAAGCCTAATTTGGGGAGCTGAAAGTACCAGCTTCCTCACACTCCTCTAGCTGTTTCTCAGGCCGCTGCCTGGATGCACCTTGCTTATATAAAATGACTACCCAGCTGTGGCATTTAGGGAATCCACTGAATGCATGTCTGTGGGAATCTATGAAAAGAATGGGCACTGATGACATCAGATTTTCCCCCAAATTAATTAAGCCTAGGAAGAGAACAAAAAGAAGGTATAAATATCATGGGAAAAAATATTTTTTCTATTGGAAAGGCCAATTGTTTTCCTAGTTGTATTAGTCTGCAGGACTGCCTGAACAAAACACCACAGACCAGGTGGCTGGAACAACAGAAGTGTGTTCCTCACAGTCCTGGAGGCTGGACGTCCAAGAACAAGGTGTTTCCAAGTGCCCTTGGAGGCCTGTCTCCCAGGCATGTGGATGGCCATCTGCTCCCCGTGTCCTCACGTGGCCGTCCCTCTGTACACCTGTGTCTTTGTCTCTTATAAGGACACCACTCATCTTGAACTAAGGCCCACCCTAAAGACTTCATTTGACCTTAATTACCCTTTAAAGACCCTCTCTCTAAATACAGTCACATTCTAAAGTACCACAGTTCTCCAACACGTGCATTTTAAGACAGGGACACAATTTAGCCCATAACGCTACTCAAAGTGCCTATATTTTCTAGGAGAAAATTTAAGGTGGGCAGATGAGGCTAGAAACAGCCTCACCAGGGAAGGCTCAGAATCAAGCTGCGACTGGCTGAGTGTGGCAAGATTGTCTTTCTGGGTGTTCAGATCCTCCCCTGAGTGTGAAATGGGGATTATTAATGAATTAAGACATTTCTCTCAAGATGTTTAGAGGCATAAGGAAGGAGTGTACCCTGGCCTGCTCTGTAATGTGTCAAGAGCAATCACAAATGCAGGGTCATTACCTGAGTCAGTGGCATACTGGCTCTGCCATACCCTCTCCACCCCCTTCTCCCTCCACCACAGACACTGGGAAGCTGGAGGAAATCCCTCCCCAGATGTCCTGGGAGCGGTATTCTGCCCTGCCCCCAGGCTTAAAGCCCAAAGGCAGGTGTGCCTTTGAAGGATCTGACAAGGCAGACGTGCACTCCAGGGGTGGCAACCAGACACTGGAAGATCCCACCTCTGGCCGCACAGAGGTGAGGCTTTGGGTTTCTCTGGGGCAGCTACAGGGATATCCGCCAACCTGTACCCGGGGGCCATAGAGGCAGCAGTGAGAGCAGCAGTGGGGCTTCTGCTACCAAGACCCAGCACGTTGGTCAGTGCTTCCACAGGCATTGTTCCTGGCTGTGCATGGTCCAGGCTGGGCTATCTGCCTCCCAGAAATTCTGTGAGGTCCTGATAGCTGTAATAAACCCCCTTCAACAGAATCTAGCCAGAGTGGATTCTGTTGTCTCACAACCGTCTCCTGCAGTCATGCCTAGCTTCCGTGGGGGCTGCAGAAGGAGAGGGATGCCCCATAAGGGAATGATGACCCTGTAGTTTTCAGGATCAGATGGAAGGCATTTGTTTTATTTGCATAGAAAATTATTTACTTCCTGATGTCCTCCAGTATTCTCCAGTAGAAGAATAACTTAAAATAGGTAAATGGAAACCCTTTCAGAGGTGAAGATAACATATCATATGTTTCTTTCCTCTTCTAAGCACAGATATAGAACAAAAAGTCCTTCCCAGGAAACAGCAGATAACTTCCCTAACAGCAAACCCCTCAGAATAAAAACAAAACAATAAAACCACAGTTTGCCCTCCTTCACACTCTGACAAAGAAAAACAACTTCAAGCTGATTGGTGGGATGGAGAAGGAATGAGTCAACTAACACTTTGGACCAACCCTGCCTGCAAGTCATCCAGTATGCAAATGCTCAAGAAACTCCGTGAGCAGCAATGTATGATGGCTGAGTCTATTCCTTGCCTCCACTTATCCCCTTTTTCTTAGCTATAAAACTCTGATTTGGGGCTGATTACATGGTCACCCAAAAGGTTTCCATCCTCCTTGCTCTTGGGTGTAGCTATACAACTAGGTTCTGGCCATGGTATGGATTGAAAAAGAAGAAATCTTAAAAGAAAGCTTACAGACACACTCCTCCCCCCACCCCCTTTTTTTTTGTTCCTGCTTCTCACTAGCTGGAATGCAGATGCAATGCCTGGTGCTTAAACAGCCCTTTTGGACCATAAGTTGGGAGTCTTATGCTGAGGATAGCAAAACTAATACAGTTGCTTGATGCTCTGTGAAACTGCCCTTACTGCCCTCAAATACCTATGTGAGAGATAAATAAACTCCATCATTTAAGCTGTTGTTATTTTAGGATTTTGGCTTCTTGTAGATGAACCTCATCTACTTACACCTATGTTATAATAAGTGTATAATTCATTTGAAAACATTTCATTTCAAGCTGATAGCAGAAATTCAAATACACATCACTACATAGTATGGCTTCATTTTCCTTCTTTAACTCCATGATTTTTCTTCTGACATATACAGCAGTCCAATTTCTAATATGGATGGCCATTTCTTCATAGGACTTCATACTTTTAAAACCTCACTTTTTTTACAGAAGTATTTCCTGCATATTCAGCAGCCTTTGCTAACCATCAGTCTCAAATTTCCCTGCCTCATGTTATCCTTTTTCTCTTCACAGGGTATCAGCCTCCCCATCTATGCCCTTCCCCTTCTAGCTTTTGAAAGTACATAGCTTTTCAAGTGCTTGAAAATAAAGGAAATGAATGTGAGCAAGGTGTAGCTCCTTGGAAGGCTTTTTCCATAATCAGGTTTTAGTCACTCCCTTCATTCTGTTCCAGGTCCATTTTTTTTTCTTCCTTTCAGAATTTTCAAATAATGTAAGGAATTTTTTCCTTTATCTCATTTTTTTATTATTTCTTTCATTCTTTTATTTCCCCTCTTTTATCTCCTAGTTTTACCATTTCAGAAGGATAGAACCTTCTCAGACTCACTTTTTAGCTCCTAAACTTCAAAATACCAGTTTTAGAGGATTAAACTCTGAAAAATTTCAGCACCATGGAGAATTTATGAAGTTCCCAGTTCAAAAAAAGTCAAATGCAGTCATACCTACAGGACATCTTCAAGTGTCCTCAAAGGAGCATTACTTTGCCTCATTAACATAAAAACCTGGCTTTACCCATTGAGTGTCTAACTACCCTGCCCACATCATTCTGGAGAATATAACTTTAACAGGAAAAGGTAGAAGCTAAATCAAATGAATGCATTCCAGGAACCATTTCAGGATGGGGAGAAAGGCTGGTAAGACTAAAGCCAGAACGATGGATTAAAGATGGTGGCATAAGAGGAGAGACAGACGCTTCCTCCTAAAATTGCATATAATATAAAAATATAACTAATACAACTACTCTTGAAAGAGCAACAAGAAAGAGGACTGCACCAAACTGCATACACCTGGAGACAAGAGCAGACCTCACGGAACAGGGTAAATAACGTACTAAAGCTTTGGCCCAGCGGGATCCAAGCCCTTCCCTGACCCCAACTCACCGGTGGGAGGAAGAGGAGCAGAGCAGGGAGGGAGTGGAGAACTGGGACTGCTGAATACCTAACTCCGGAGATCTGCTCTGGGAGTGCAAACCTACATCTCACGGTGCTTGCATGATACTCTTGTAATTAGGGGGTTGCAAAGCTATGACAGGCAGAATTCCTGGAGAGACTAAGATTCCAGCTGCCTGTGGAAAGCAGGGATCCATATCCAGCTTCCCTGGGACAAAAGAAAGGTGGGCAGTCTAAGATACTTCCAAACAAAGAAGCCCTTAGCAAGAGAGCTGCTAAAGGGGCAAAGATTGCACAGGAGAAAGGACAGGTAGACAAAATTGCCTGGGTGCCCTCTGCCCAGCAGATTGGGAGCTTTCACGATCTTCAGGTACTCCAGCTCCCTGGCTGCCTACACAGCTCCAAAAACCCCTTCCGTGATAGGCAGCCTACTGCGCCTTTCATCTGGCCAGCCCCACCGGGCTTGCAAACCAGGAAAGGGAGTGGAGACAGGCATAGCAGCTGGGAAGCAGGAAACAGCTCTTTCCTCCCCCCAGGCACCAATACCACTACCCTGTACCCCCAACATTGCTTCAGGGGCTGAGCAGCTCCAGAGAGTAAAGCTCCTGGGCACTAGAGGGTGCCATATACAAATATGAAACCCCAAAGGAACCTGGTCCAGAGTAAAATTATTAATACAGCTCCTAATAAAGATTTAAATGATATCGACCTCATGACTCTCCCTGAAAGAGAGTTCAAAATAAAAATCATTAACATGTTGATGGAGGTACGGAAATATATTCAAGAACTCAGGATTGAACTCCGGTCGGAGATCCAATCATTGAAGAGCACAATGGATGCTATTAAAAGCAGATTGGATAAGGTGGAGGAGACGATAAATGAAATAGAAACTAGAGAAGAGAAATATAAAGAAGCTGAGGCCCAGAGAGAAAAAAGGATCTCTAAGAATGAAAGAATATTGAAAGAACTGTGTGACCAATCCAAATGGAACAATATTCGCATTATAGGGGTACCAGAAGAAGAAGAGAGAGAAACAGGGATAGAAAGTATCTTTGAGGAGGTAATAGCTAAAAACTTCCCCAATCTTGGGAAGGGGATAGTCTCTCAGGCCGTGGAGGTGCACAGATCTCCCAAAACAAGGGACCCAAGGAAGACAACACCAAGACATATAGTAATTAAAATGGCAAAGATCAAGGATAAGGACAGACTATTAGAAGCAGCCAGAGAAAGAAATAAGATCACATACAAAGGAAAGCCCATCAGGCTATCATCAGACTTCTCAACAGAAACCCTATAGGCCTGAAGGGAGTGGCATGACGTATTTAATGCAATGAAGCAGAAGGGCCTTGAACCAAGATTACTTTATCCGGCAAGATTATCATTTAAATTTGAAGGAGGGATTAAACAATTCCCAGATAAGCAAAATTTGAGAGAATTTAGCTCCCACAAACCATCTCTACAGTGTATTTTGGAGGAATTGCTATAGATGGAAGTGTTCCTATGGTTTAATAGCTGTCACCAGGGGTAATAAAACCACAGTAAAGAAAGTAGAACAGCTAATTACTAAGCAAATGTAAAATTAAATTAACTATCCCCAAAGTCATTAAGGTATAGACAAATGGTACAGAATATGATACCCAATATATGAAAAAGGAGGAGGAAAATAAAAAGGAACCTTTAGACTGTGTTTGTAATAGCATATTGAGTTGTTAGACTCTTAGATAGTAAGGAAGTTAACCTTGAACCTTTGGTAACCACGAATATGAAGACTGCAATGCCAATAAATACATACCTATCCATAATCACCCTAAATGTAAATGGACTGAATGCACCAATAAAAGACATAGAATCACTGAATGGATAAAACAACAAGACCCATCCATATGCTGCCTACAAGAGACTCACTTTAAACCCAAAGACATACACAGACTAAAAGTGAAGGGATGGAAAAAGATATTTTATGCAACTAATAGGGAGAAAAAAGCAGGAATTGCAGTACTTATATCAGACAAAATAGACTTCAAAACAAAGAAAGTCACAAGAGACAAAGAAGGACATTACATAATGATAAAAGGATCAATCCAACAAGAAGATATAACCATTATAAATATCTATGCGCCCAACACAGGAGCACCTACATATATGAAACAAATACTAACGGAATTAAAGGGGGAAGTAGAATGCAATGCATTCATTCTAGGAGACTTCAACACACCACTCACTCTGAAGGACAGGTCAACCAGACAGAAAATAAGTAAGGACACAGAGGCACTGAACAACACATTAGAACAGATGGACCTAACAGACATCTACAGAACTCTACACCCAAAAGCAGCAGAATACACATTCTTCTCAAGTGCACATGGTACATTTTCAAGAATAGATCATATCCTAGGCCACAAAAACAGCCTCAGTAAATTCAAAAAGATTGAAATTGTACCAACCAGTTTCTCAGACCACAAAAGTATGAAACTAGAAGTGAATTAGGCAAAAAAAATGAAAAATCCCTCAAACACTTGGAGGCTTCACAACATGCTCCTAAGTAATCAATGGATCAATGACCAAATAAAAACAGAGATCAAGCAATATATGGAGACAAATGACAACAATAATTCAACACTGCAAAATCTGTGGGATGCAGCAAAGGCCGTGCTAAGAGGAAAGTATATTGCAATATAGGACTACCTCAGGAAAGAAGAACAATCCCAAATGAACAGTCTAAACTCAGAATTAATGAAACTAGAAAAGGAAGAATAAATGAGGCCCAAAGTCGGTAGAAGGAGGGGCATAATGAAGATTAGAGCAGAAATAAATAAAATTGAGAAGAATAAAACAATAGAAAGAATCAATGAAAGCAAGAGCTGGTTCTTCAAGAAAACAAACAACATAGATAAACCCCTAGCCAGACTTATCAAGAAAAAAAGAGAGTCTACTCACATAAACAGAATCAGAAATGAGAAAGGAAAAATCACAACGGACACCACAGAAATACAAAAAATTATGAGAGAATACTATGAAAAATCGTATGCTAACAAACTGGATAACCTAGAAGAAATGGACAACTTTCTAGGAAAATACAACCTTCCAAGACTGACCCAGAAAGAAACAGAAAATCTGAAAAGATCAATTACCAACAACGAAATCGAACTGGTAATCAAAAACCTACCTAAGAACAAAACGCCTGGGCCAAATGGCTTCACCACTGAATTTTATCAAACATTTAGTGAAGACCTAATACCCATCCTCCTTAAAGGTTTCCAAGGAGTAGAAGAAGAGGGAATACTTCCAAATTCATTCTATAAGGCCAGCATCACTCTAATACCAAAATCGGGCAAAGACACCACAAAAAAAGAAAACTACAGACCAATATCCCTGATGAACATAGATGCAAAAATACTCAACAAAATATTACCAAACCAAATTCAAAAATACATCAAAAAGATCATCCATCATGATCAAGTGGGATTCATCCCAGGGATGCAAGGATGGTACAACATTCGAAAATCCATCAACATCATCCACCACATCAACAAAAAGAAGGACAAAAACCACATGATCATCTCCAGAGATGCTAAAAAAGCATTTGACAAAATTCAACACCCATTTATGATAAAAACTCTCAAGAAAATGGGCAAGTACCTCAACATAATAAAGGCCATATATGACAAACCCACAGCCAACATTATACTTATCAGCAAGAAGCTGAAAGCTTTTTCCCTAAGATCGGGAACACGACAAGGATGCCCACTCTCCCCACTTCTATTCAACATAGTACTGGAGGTCCTAGCCACAGCAATCAGACAACACAAAGAAATAAAAGGCATCCAGATTGGCAAGGAAGAAGTTAAACTGTCCCTGTTCGCAGATGACATGATATTATACATAAAAAACCCTAAAGAATCCACTCCAAAACTACTAGATCTAATATCTAACTTCAGCAATGTTGTTTGATACAAAATTAATACGCAGAAATCTGTGGCATTCCTATACACTAACGATGAACTAGCAGAGAGAGAAATCAGGAGAACAGTTCCATTCACAGTTGCATCAAAAAGAATAAAATACCTAGGAATAAACCTAACCAAGGAAGTGAAAGACCTATACTCGGAAAACTACAAGACACTCATGACAGAAATTAAAGAAGATACCAATAAATGGAAACACATCCCGTGTTCATGGATAGGAAGAATTAATATTGTCAAAATGGCCATCCTGCCTAAAGCAATCTACAGATTCAATGCAATTCCTATCAAAATACCAACAGCATTCTTCAACGAACTAGAGAAAATCGTTCTAAAATTCATATGGAGTCACAAAAGACCCCGAATAGTGAAAGCAATCCTGAGAAGGAAGAATAGAGCTGGGGGTATTATGCTCCCCAACTTCAAGCTTTACTACAAAGCCACAGTGCTCAAGACAATTTGGTAATGGCACAAGAACAGACCCATAGACCAATGGAATAGACTGGAGAGCCCTGATATAAACCCAACCATATATGGGCAATTAATACATGATAAAGGAGCCATGGACATACAATGGGGAAATGACAGCCTCTTCAACAGCTGGTGTTGGCAAAACTGGACAGCTACATGCAAGAGAATGAAACTGGATTACTGTTTAACCCCATACACAAAAGTAAACTCGAAATGGATTGAGGAACTGAATGTAAGTCATGAAACCATAAAACTCTTAGAAAACAACATAGGCGAAAATTTCCTGAATATAAGCATGAGCAACTTCTTCCTGAACGCATCTCCTCCAACAAGGGAAACAAAAGCAAAAATGAACTCATGGAACTACATCAAACTAAAAAGTTTCTGTATGGCAAAGGACACCATCAACAGAACAAAAAGGTATCCTACAGTATGGGAGAATATATTTGTAAATGACATATCTGACAGGGAGTTAACATCCAAAATATATAAAGAACTTACACACCTCAACACCCAAAAAGCAAATACCCAATTAAAAATGGGCAGAGGATATGAAGAGAGAGTTCTCCAAAGAAGAAATTCAGATGGCCAACAGGCACATGAAAAGATGCTCCACATCGCTAATCATCAGGGAAATGCAAATTAAAACCACAGTGAGATATCACCTCACACCAATAAGGATGGCCAACATCCAAAGACTAAGAACAAAAAATGCTGGCGAGGATGTGGAGAAAGGGGAACCCTCCTACACTGCTGGTGGGAATGTAAGCTAGTTCAACCATTGTGGAAAGCAATATGGAGGTTACTCAAAAAACTAAAAATAGAAATACCAGTTGACCCGGGAATCCCACTCCTTGGAATCTACCCAAAGAATACAACTTCTCAGATTCAAAAAGACATATGCACCCCTATGTTTATTGCAGCACTTTTTACAATAGACAAGATATGGAAGCAACCAAAGCGTCCATCAGTAGATGAATGGATAAAGAAGAAGTGGTACATATACACAATGGAATACTATTCAGCCATAAGAAAGAAACAAATCCTGCCATTTGCAACAACATGGATGGAGCTGGAGGATATTATGCTCAGTGAAATAAGCCAGGCAAAGAAAGACAAATGCCAAATGATTTCCCTCATTTGTGGAATATAACAACACAGCAAAACTGAAGGAACAAAATAGCAGCAGACTCGGAGACTCCAAGAAGGAACTAGTGTTTACCAAAGGGGAGGGTGTGGAAGGTGGGTGGGGAGAGAGGGAGAAGGGGATTGTGGGGTATTATGTTTAGTACACATGGTGTGGGGGGATCATGGGGGAAAACAGTGTAGCACAGAGAAGGCAAACAGTGAATCTGTGGCGTCTTGCTACACTGATGGAGAGTGACTGCATTGGGGTATGGGTGGGGACTTGATAATATGGGTAAAAGTAGTAACCACATTGTTTTTTCATGTGAAACCTTCATAAGAGTGTATATCAATAATACCTTAATTTAAAAAATTAAAATTAAAATAAAAAAAAACAAAGACTAAAGCCAGACCAGCCCTAGGGCTCTTGTGGGATGATTAGTCAGCTTCATGAGCCTCATGGCAAGCAAACAGCAGTGTGGACTAAAAAATCAGTGTGCACCAGAAAGGGATAGACTGGAGCTGTTCTGAGGCTTAGAGACCACAAGCCTCTTCTCCCTCCCTTTGCTCTGCAGCAGTGTGCCTGCGTCCAGCTGCAGCCCTGGCAGCTGGTTCTGCTTTTCTCCCAGAGCCCCGCTGGCAGCTCCTCCAGGGGGGCCGCACTGTCTCCCCAGACACATTCCCACTCTGGCTCTTCAGCCCTGTGCCTCTATTCCAGGCGGACAGGCATTCTCCTTTACAGACTGTCAAGGATTCCATGCTTTCTTAGATTCACCAGACTATTGGGTAGATGCATCTGTTGTGTATATCGAATTGACTCTGCGGCTAAAGCTTTGAGTGAAACCTTGAAAGGAGGTCTGTGAAGCAAAGTCAGAGCCAGCTGTCTGCCAGGTCCAGCTGTAGCCAGGCTGATTAATGCCCATTGTGCTCAAAATCTCAAACCTGAGGCTGCCACCAACCGGGATTCCCCATCTAGTCACGTTTTCTGTGCTTCACTTCACTCTGCAGTTTCAACGTGCCACAAGGAAAAGAGGAGCAGCAATAGAGGAGACCACATGCACCCTGAATTCCCATATTTTAAAATACCCTTCAAACATTCGTGATCAAGCATTCCATTTCAGAATGTCCTAAGGATGGAGATGTGTCCTCCAAAGGCCTCTTTCCTAAAACTGTATTTATGTGTAAACAAAGATGTGCGTGAGGTTCCAGGAACCACAGGCCTGTGTGTTTAAACTCCATGCACTCTGGTTTCTGGATGCCACAGCCTCCACAGCCTCCATATCCTTTTTCATATATTTGAGGCAAAGACACATCACTTCAATTTGCTTTTTCAAAATGACGTTCTCTTAAGAGCTCATGGCCAACCACTTGCTGATTTGTGGGAAATAGCTTTCCAGAGGTAAGTCATTTTAAGCCCTGGGCTTTGTTAATCCAAACATACCAGGAAGATGGGCTCAGATATTTGCAAAAAGAATATAAAATCAAATACCCAAGAAAGAATAAAGTTACATGGTTTCTGAAGTAGATGGTTGAATCACATACACTACCCCAGACTCAGAAGGACTAGTTACCAGTAGTAGAGTTTTGGTTCTAGTTTTAAGCATTATGTAATAATCATGTTCTGACAACTACTCTCAAGGGGAAATAGTATAAGAGTGCTTTCCCAGGTCGTGGAAAAGTCCTGAAGCTCTCCTACTGGCTCAAGTAAGGGAAGGCCAGGGAAGAATTACCATGTGGGCTGGCATGGTCCCAGGAGCCATCATCACAGTTTGACCAGAGCCTTTTATGTGACACTATGACAGGAGGGGGCGATCCTCTGCCCATCTTACAGACCAAAAATAAAGCAGAGTATTTTTATATCAAGAACTCCAAAAACAGAAATTTCCAGTGTCAAGCAACATGATCCAAAATTATTCAGTTTTGAAATGGTTTTCAAAAATACATAATTTTTCAAAAGACCAGCATTGAAATCTCATCCTTTGAAGCATTCGAATTACCAACAGAAGCAGTAGAAGCATCTCCATCTAGATCATAAATTTGACCAGTTATAGATTATCCATTTTGGGCTGCAGGAGCTCAAGGGAGCATTAAGAGAGGCTGATGTCAAGAAACTGACGGAGGAAACCAATTTAGATGGAATGTTAGAGGGAAAAAGCTAACATCAGTCTATTAGAGAATGGAAGCCTTCCCCAGAGCAGTGGCATCTGACCTTTCACCAAAGTCATTTTAAACTGAACTGAGAAAAGGCACCCCAGGGAGTTATATTTTGCCAGCTCTGAATGGCCAGGGTGACCTAATAGGCTACTGCCATCCCAGATAGCTAATTAGCAAGAGTTCGTGGTTTTGTTCAACTTTTGAGACCTGTGAACAGAATGAGACTGCATATCTGCAGGTAGTTCAGTGTCTTCAAAAACCCTACCCTAGCATTCCAAATAATCTAACTCATAATTTCAAAATTGCAGTTCATCTCCACACGTTGCCAGAATTTAAAGTGTCAGTAGCCTAGATTTATAGAAAATGCAAGTGAGACGTTTTCAAGAAATAGCTACAACTCAGTATTCAATTGCCGTGGGGGCTGAAGAGGGTCACATGGGCAACTCACACGTGGTTCCAAAACCACATGACACCAGGCAGCATGCGCTACACCCACAAGGGAGATGGTTACAAAGTTTCAAAAGAAAATTGGAATGCCTCCCGACCACACGTTGCAGTAACAATTTAATTTCTGGGTTAATGGGAAGGCTGACGGCCACCTCTTTCCCTGTGCAGATGTGCCTGTTTCAGCCTTAGGAGGCCACCTCCATCCTGTGTGTTCCTGCCGCAAGTAGACTGTGTTGTCTACACCTGTCTTCACCAGGAGGCCAGTCACTGGTCAGGCAGCCTCCTTGCAAGCCTGAATGCATCCCACAGAAATGCCCATGGAAATAAGCCCTCCTTCCATGTTCCATGGTCTGCTAGTTGGAAATGCAATTTGTTCAGATAAAAAGAACACATTTCCCCATTTTCACCCATTTTGTTGAAATAGTTCTATTAGTTGTTAGCACATGTTCACAGCTGATGACAATCCTATTCAGATTCTGTCCATTGTACCTTCTTTCCCCTTTACTGTCTCCACCAAGAAATGGCATCAGACTTCAATTTCAGACTCACAGGCAATACTCCCTCCATGCATGCCGAAAATGAAATCAAAAAGCTCAAACATCCTAGAGGATCCTGGGAAAGCCACGGGGTCATAAAATGTCAAAACTGAATAAGAAGCATCATCCCATCATGAAGAACTGGGACCCAAGAGATGTAAGGATTCACTGCAGGTGACCCACCAGCAAATAGCCAAAACAGTGATTTTCTTGCCAGACCATGCAGCCAGACAGGCCCGGAGAGGCCACAATCAGGGCAGTGGCTAAAAAGGAAAGAAGCCAATGGCGATCGCTCAAAGTGCTGAAGCACTGGGAGGAGACAGCGTGGTGGCAGCTACTCCTCGGATAAACCCAGCAAAAACACGCTTCTAAACATGTCTCTATTTTCATCTGAAATTCCTGGGAAACAGCTGAGTGCAACTACCTGGGAGGAACATTTAGAACACTTTTCATGGCCAGGTAATGCATTACGATCTACAGCAGGCCTCTCCTGAGCCACTTCTGATGACCCAGCCCATTTTCAAAGCACACAACAGAAACTCTTTACGGACTGGAGGGAAACTGAATTGTAGTGAGTACACATTGATTCAAACTGCCAAAAGGTTTATATTTGTATTGAAACTCAGAAACCCTAATCTTAAGAAAGGTCAGAGGCAAGAAGACTCATCTCGTGATTAGTACAGTTAGTGGTTCTGTACTGTGGGGAGCATGCACAAGGGTCAGTCCTGTGCAGCTGGGTCTGTGAGCTAAATTACGACTGCAAACTACTTAGCTCACATCAGTGCCTAGCCATGAAAGCCTCTCTCTGACATCCGAGGAGACTTGGCTTTCCAAATGCATGCTGCAGCACAGTTCAACTTTCAGTGATCTATAGGGGGTCTGGGGTAGTGGACCAATAGAGAGAGAAAAACGTATTTTAGAAATGTTGAGAAGGCATTTGCCAAGCACAAAAATAGCAACAAGCTTCCATTTCCCGCAACCCTAAATTACTGGAAGGAGTATTCTCATAAACATGGTGAAGGGGAATTGCTGTCCTCCCTTCCCCACCCTATCCCCCAGGATCTATGGAATTCATACATATTTCCGCTGGTCATCGGTCTACTTGGTTCCAGATCCCCACAGGAACAGAGTATGTGGCAGCTGAAAAGGATAACTATGGCAAGAACCCAAAGCAATCCCAGAAGGTTGATTAGAAGCAGAAACTGCTTAGTTTTCTGAGTGGAGGGAGGTAACTTTCACAGGAAATGTAATTTTTTTAAATTCCTCGTTAAATTAAATCTAGTGATATGCAAATAATTAGCCTTCTCACTCATGACAAGTGGCAATTTCTGTAAAGAACAATAATAATGATTTTCCTCTAAATTCATGCTGGAAAAAGTTTATAAATAATTGCATTTTAAATTCAATGATCCCACAGTCTTGGTTGTTACCCTTCCCTCTTGAACTTTCAGAGTATGGTTTCTTTGAAAGGGACTCAAATCCTCATTTCTTTGGGAGATATCTTCATGATGTGCCTGAACGGATAACACCCCTGGTTGCGTGGGAAAGGAAAGGATGAAGGTGTTGGTTCCAGTTTGTCCTTAATTAAAAGAAAGCTGACCTCGCAGTCATAAGTCTGAAGTTTGATTCAAGGTTCTGAATTAAGGAATCTAGGAGGAACCTAATGAAACAAATCTGTGCCTTCATCCCTCTCCAGGACTGCAGAGACACGGATGAGCCTCTCTCAGTCGAAAATCTGGCTTGGGAGAACTCAGCTCTGTAGCATCCCAGATCAACATCTCAGCCCCAGGCTGGCAGCCCTATTCCAGGCCTTCAGGGACACCTACAGTCACCTGCAGCCCCTTCCTCCCCACCATTCCCAATGCCCAGGGCAGCTGAGTGGGTTATCTACAGACACAGTGGGCCCCCGGGAGGCAGCTATTCTAAAACCCCAGGGTGTGTGGTGTCCAGCCCCAGATCACTAGGTGGTGCCTGGCCTCAACCCATCCATTTGGTCCCTGATGGCCCCAAACCTCAGGAGGCTTAAACTGCTGTCCTCTCATTCCCACTTTGAAACACCTGACTTGGGAGGGGGTTGACTATGCCTGCTCCACCTTCCCCCCCATTTCCCAGCCTAAGTCCATCGGGGTTTCCCTTCCAACTGGGTTGAGATGTGCACAGCTGTGCCCCCACCATCACTCCCTGCCTGGCTGCATTGCTATTATCACCCCCCCACCTTTACCACCTCCCTTTGCTCCTGAGTGACACCTGAGGGAGGTAGGGAGCTTAAACTGTCTGCTGCGACCACACATGGCTTCCTGGGATGGCCTAATTGCTCTAAGAATGGCAAACATGTCATCTTTCAAAAATAGATCAACAGCTTTCCTTCCTTTAAAAATATTAAGCCCACGAATGACACCACATAGTTAGAAGAGGAGGATGAAATTGATGGGATGCTTTTCTTTCTTCTTTTCCTTTTTCTGAAACCAATCCAGAATTGGTTTACAAAGATCATGCCTGCTTTGTCTTTGTAAAGCTGCAGTCGTTTATAGTTTAACAGGCTTCATTTTGTAATTAGGATAGACCGAGAGGGACACAGGGCACAGGGTCAAGGGCTCAGTGAAGGAAGTGCCTGGGCAAGATACAAAGCCATTTTCACCCTGTGCTCACCCCAACATACTCTCCACCCTTTCTGCTTTTCTTAACACCATTCTGTGGCTTTAGTTGGGTTCCTCTAGTGGGTGGTACTAGGGGCATCAGAAAACAGAAGGAGAAAGATCTGGGTATTTACCCTCTTGCCCCCTTCTCTGCAAGGGTTGCCAGATAACATATAGACTGCCCAGTTAAATTCAAGCTTCAGATAAACAACGAAAAATGTTTAGAGCAAGTATGTCCCAAATATTGCATGGGTGTGGATAAAATGAGAGTTCCTGTGGCCAGGATTCTCACCTGGCCCTGGTTGACAGCTCACTGCACACCTGTGGGCAATACATTGATGTTGACTCTATAAAAAGAGCTCCACCCAGCGCTCTGGGTGCAACACGGTGGCACAGCTGCAAGGCTGCAGGAGAGGAGAACAGAGGCTGGAGTGGTGGCAGCGCCAAGGACAGAGGCCCAGAGGACGGCTGCAGGCAGAGAGGCCCAGAGGACGGCTGTGTGGACAGAGAGGCCCAGAGAATGAATGGCTGTGCAGACAGAGGGGCCCAGAGGCAGAGACCAGCTTGCTGCATGCAGACTCACTCTGAGTGAATAGAATTTTAGTGACTGACCTGCCACCTGGAAATAAAGTTGGATATAACCCTTTCACCCCAAGAATGTTTTGCTGTCAATTTCTTTGGTCACATTGAATCCATAAAGAACTTGCCCGGGGCTGAAACCATTGGCAAGACAATTGGCGCAGTTGGCAGGATTCGTTGTTGACCAAGGAAAAAGACAGGCTGCCCTTGTGAGAGGCGTGCTTCAGCGGGCTGCCCCTGTGAATGAGGAGACAGTGGATTGCCCCCCAATGGGTATGTGGTCTGAGGTGGCTTGCCTCCTAGAGGACTGGGCCCCACCCCAGGACTGGAGGCAAGTGGAGGTGACACCTGAGGCTGTAAGGGTGGATCTTAGTATAGTAAGTAGGTCTTTTGAGAAACAGAGTGCCCGTGAGGCAGTGGGGACTGCGGGTTGGCTGCTTCTCATAGTATTAAAAAGGTCTACAGAAGAGACCCAAGAAATAGCGGCACAAGAACACGAGCTGCAAACTTCTGTGGATTCCCTGAAGAAGGAAATGGCATTAATGCGAGAGGAGGCGGCATGAGAACACCGGCAGCAAGGTGCCATTGGAGAGGTAAACAATTCCTTACAGACCAAGACGGCAGCGCTGCCAGGTGTTCTGAAGGAGAAAGAAGCCATCAAGGAAAAAGACGAACTCCTGAGGTGGCACGAGAACGTCAGTTGCAAAACATTGAGGTGAAGGTAAGAGAGCTTCTGAAAACTGGGCTAGCATTGTTGTGAGTCACTGTAGCAGAGGAGGCACTTGGGGGAGTAGAGAGAAAGGTGCCATCAGCCCCAGAAATGAAGGAGCTGGGAAAGGATGAAGGGGTGGTGCTGGAGGCACTAGCCCCTCCTGTACTGAAAGCATGCCCAGTGGTTGTAAAGAAAATAAAGACCCAGCAGCTGAAGGTTCCCCAGGAAGAGGAGCAGCCCCCTCCCCAGGCCGTGGAGCACTCTATGGTCCGCCCCTATACTCAGGCTGAGCTGGTGGATTTGGGCTACCTGTTTAGGCAGAAGCCCTCAGAGTCAATATCAGCTTGGCTCCTGCGTCTGTGGGACTTAGGGGTGGATGGAATTGTTCTGTCAGGGTCAGAGATAGGAAAGCTGTCTTCCCTGACAGTGCAGCCCGCTTTGAGGCAGCGATTACAAAATGCACATCAGACCCCAGGGTGTCACTCCCTCATCGATTGGCTTATGGCTACATTTGTGCTGTATGGCCCAATCCGGGTGATATTAGATGGCAGACATATGAACTCCAACAGATGCTATGAGAGCTAGGCATAAGAAATGCAATCAATCTATAGTCCAGAGAATTATTGCCCAGATGAAGAGATTTTCACTACTGGAATGAGAAATATTGTACTTCAAATGGCTCCTACATCCTTCTTTGGGTTTCTAGTGGCCATTCTTTCCCCTCACTTAGGGCATCCCATAAGCAAGGTGACACGTACAGTAGCCGACTTAGGAGAGGCTGAAGCAACAAGAACCTGGAAAGAAATAAGACCTGTTACTCACAAGAAGAATTTAAGGGGCCCCATGAAGGTTACGAGGACCCAGATGTGGGTTGATTTAATACAGGCAGGAGTAGATGGAAGGAAATTAGAAAGGAGCCAAATAGGATCTTACTGGAGCTATGGCAACAACTGAAACCAGTGCAGCAGTTCCAGCCATTAAGACTAAAGAGGCAGAGGTCAGAGACAGAGCAACAAGATCGACCTATGTATCTGAAAGACTTTTTGCTGGAGAGGCTGGAGAACAATGTTCAAGCTTCCTTGCACAGGGACCATTGCAGAGGACTGAGGGCACATAGATTGAGAGAAGAGAATCCTGGAGAGGTGGAGTGTGGATAAAATGAGAGTTCCTGTGGCTAGGATTCTCACCTGGCCCTGGTTGACTAGCTCACTGCACACCTGTGGGCAATACATTGCAGTTGACTCTATAAAAAGAGTTCCTCCCAGTGCTCTGGGAATAACACGGTGGCACGGCTGCCAGGCTGCAGGAGAGCAGAGCAGAGACTGGAGTGATGGCAGTGCCAAGGACAGAGGCCCCCAGAGGATGGCTGTGAGGGACAACTGTGCAGAGACGCTCAGAGGACGGCTGTGTGGGATGGCTGTGTGGACAGAGGGGCCCAGAGGCAGAAACCGGCTTGCTGCATGCAGATTCGCCCTGAGTGGATGCGATTTTAGTGACTGACCTGCCACCTGGAAATAAAATTGGGTATAACCCTTTCACCCCAAGAACGTTTTGCTGTCAATTTCTTTGATCACAATGAATCTATAGCGAACTTGCCTGGGGCTGGAACCCATTGGCAAGACAATGGGACATATTTATACTAAAAAATTTTTTGCTTATGTGACATAGAAATTTAACAGGACATCCTGTATTTTTATTTGCTAACTCTGGCGATCCTACAAGTCTGCAAAGTTGCTGCAGCTCAGGTATGTCCATCAACAGAAGAACACAACCCCCATCAGGCCGCTCCTCCAGACACACACTCTGGATTCTGGTGCCTGCCAGAATCAGGCCCTGCCATTGCTAGGCCTAGTGTATCTTTGTGGGTTCCTCTAAACCTTGCACACAACTTTGCAAATGGTCCCTCTGTAGTTAACTCTCCTCATGTTACTCTGGTGGAATGTGGCCTCTCTTTCCTCCCAGGACCATGACTGGTAACATTCATCACTAAGGACTTCCAACCCTATTCTCCCAGCATTGCTCTTTTAAAATATCCCATCAAGAATTTTTATTACAATGTCTAGCACAAAGCAGGTGTCTAGCAAATATTTCTTGAATGAATGGGCAAAACAAAACTAGAGTCTATACTGTTTTTGCAACATCCCTCTTTGGTTATTAAGGCCTAAAAGGTCTGTATCATGAAGAGATTATATTCCAACCAGCAAAGAACAGAAAACAATTCAGGATGTACTTGAAGAAGGGGTAGAGTGGCAGGAAAACCAACCGATGGGCTAGCAAAGGCAAGAGGGTTAGGAATGTTCTAGTTGACGACTGTTGTGGGATGAATGGCCCCCACATTTAGCAGCTTAAACACAAGAACTGGTCATTCTTTCCCCTTGTTCAATAAGTTGGTGGGTTCAGCTGAGCGCTCCTTACTTAGAGTGTCCCCTGTGTTTGTAGCCAGTGGTCCTGGTCTGGAGTCCTCTGGAGGACTTTCACTCACATGTCCAGTGTCAGAGCTGGCATAGCTGGCACAGCCACTGAACAGTTGGGCATCTCTCCCAGTGGCTGCTCCAAGTGGCTAGCTCCAGCTTCCTCACAGCACAGTGGTTTCAAGTAGTCAGACTTCTCATGGAGCAACTGGCTTCTCCCACAACAAGGGTTCCCAGAGAGAAAAAAATGGAAACTGCCAGTGTCCTAAGATCTTGGCCCAGAAACTCGCATGCATCCCTTCTCCCCTTTCCTGCTTGCTGTTGGTCTAAGGAGTTGCAACTTGTCCCCATGCATAAGGAAGGCACTCAGAACCCCTCTCCGTGGGCCAAACACTTTGGAACCACCTTAATCCTCTATGAAGCATGATCCCAAATCAGAAATCATACACAACTACAGCCAACATACAAAATGATGCAGAAATATTCGCCAAGTACATTAAAAAGTAAGGGAAATATAAAGAGCAGGAAGTTTTCTTCCCCTTATTTGGAAAATTACTTAGATTCAGATTGATTTTTCACACTAAAAAGTTTCCAATTGTTTATCCATGGCGCTTAAACTGGGATAGCAATTTAGAAAGTGCCAGAAAGGAAATGTGAAATGAATGAAGCATATTTAATTGTTTTAAAATAGAAGTTTGGGTTCGGCCCCCTTCACAAGTTGGCTCCACCATCAGGCGACGCATGTAGAGCCCCAGACTCAGAAGGGCTTGGGCTTGATTTAATGCTCTGCTTAATAATTTTTTAACAAGGCATCCATGTTTTTATTTTTGGCTGGACCCACAGTCGATACACCTGGCCCTGGCCTCAGGAGAGAGGAATGAGGGAAAGGAGGTAGCAATCAGCGAACCTCTGTAAATGAGTTCTCTTGGTCTTTTCTTCTAGAACACGTGGCTGGGTAAAACTGAGACAAACTCGGGGGGCTAGGAGGCCACATAAGCGAGCACAGAAGGTGCCTGCCCTTTGCCATGATGGGACAGCCAATCTGCTAGACTAGGTTTTAACACAAGGCTGAAAACCCACTGTCACATTTTGAAGTAACTCTCAAAAAGAGAATTCAGAGCCACATCTATTCTCAGCATCTCTGAGTTAATGACAACTGGGCATTTCCTACAAACAAGGAGAAGCCCATTCAAGAAAGAATAAAAATTGCACTTGGACTGAAATAGCCTTGTTTCTTGATTGAATTGTCCAAATTAGGCCAAATCTTCACAATTAATTAGTATTGATCAGAAAACCCAACTCATTACTGATTAAGAATGCTGGGAGAAACCGATCAATAGCGTTGAGTGGGGTTTGCACAAGCTCTCGACAGGCCCCAGGTGCCCCCTCCAAAGCTCTGTTCTAGGATGGCTCACAGAGAGCTTTTTTGTGAGACATAGGGAGACATCTGCCCGGGGGGCTGAAGCAAGTTCTGTGGAAGCTCTAAGGATGCGCTGGGAGACGTTTATCCGGACACCAGGCTTCCTGTGCCCTGCACAACACGTTACCAGCCTAAGAGGGAGGGCCAGCTCTGAAGACAATTCAGCACATTTGATCTACCAAGAGCACACTTCCCAAGATGGAACATTAGCATTTCTACACTCTCCTGTAATCACAGATGAACCCCACTGATATGAAACCTACAGGTGTAAACCATCTTATCATGTAGCCCAGGCTGAAATTCAAATTGATGCTCTCTTCTGAAAAGCTGCTTGCTGTGTAAATTAATTCTATAAATGAAATTATGAGTGTTTCACCTATTTAAAAGATAAATATGTTTTCAAGCACTAGAGAAATATTATTTCCACACAAATAATTGATAAGCAGAATATGAAATGCTCCTAGCTTCTGGATTGGAGCAGGATTGCAGGGTCTAGAAGGGTCACCATTTTCCTGGCACAAGTGAGTTTGCAGGCTTAAAAGTATCTTAAATGGCAATTGTCTTAGCATAATTTATGACTTCAATTTTTCACTAAAGCGTGTGGTCCTTCTCTTTATGATAGGGAGCAAATTCTATCTTCAGTTGGTCTGAAGTTATCCAGTATTCAATCTCAAAAAGAAAGAAGGAAGGGAAGGAGGGAGAGAGGGAGAGGGAAAATATGAATAAGCCTGCAAATTAGTTTATTGCTTCGGTGTTTTCATTCTGAAAATTAACGTGGCCCATAATTAGTCCCTATAATTATAGTCTCAGCACACACATATTTGCCAGAGGTTAGTTAACTAAATTAGTGAGAAAATGGTGCCGTTAACACAATTTCCAGCTTGGCCACCATGAAAGTCTGTTAACCTCATTCTGCTCCCATGGGCTTAGGCCACAGCCCACCCTGGTTGCCAGTTTACAGCCAAGACTTGTGGTCAAAGGGAACTGGGGAGAGAGTGTACACGGAGACAGCCTGGTGTGTTCGGACTGCAAGCCAAACTTTCCTTCTCTGATGTATGTGACCTTGGACAAATCACCTGACTTCACAGGAACTTTGCTTGAATGGCCTCTCTCCCTGACTCCCAAGGCTGCCGCAAAATTAAACAGAAGATGGTGGGTGAGAGCATCTGAAGCCGGGCACTGTAACCAGGAGCAGGTACAAATCTCCAGTCGTATCGACAATCCTCCGAGCCTGTGTACTTGGAAGACAGTGGATTAAAAGCATCATTTTTACCCAAGATATTTCTTGCACACTGAAGTTATTATAATGCTCAACCTGAAGGGCAAAAATAAAATCACTTTTATAACTGAGATTGACAGTAATAAATTCCCTGTAGCATGAATCCCTAAAATAACCTTCACACAGAAGCGACTCAT
Source organism: Smutsia gigantea (assembly GCA_032199065.1). Taxonomy (NCBI): domain Eukaryota; kingdom Metazoa; phylum Chordata; class Mammalia; order Pholidota; family Manidae; genus Smutsia; species Smutsia gigantea. The sequence goes on from JAVSCE010015959.1 coordinate 113,049, forward strand.
TTGTTGAACAATATTACCCATTGACCAGGGCTGGATAGAGACCCTGATGGCTTAAAGGCCTGCCTTAATAAGCAATTCCAATTTCATTCTTGCCCCAGCTGGATCAATATCAGAAGCAACATTGTGTGTCTGTACCTTCCTTCTGGAATATAGATTCCTTAGAGTACTCAGAGCCAACAACACAAAGGACGACGGATCACACTAGTAATATTTGAAAACCATGTAGTATTTCATCCACTCTTGTTTTGAATTGTTTTTTTCTGGTTGTTTCAAATATGGCAAAAGGAGAAAAAGGGCCAAAAGACCCAGATGGAGACCAGAGGTGTTTGATTTTTCACCTTGAACGCGTCAAATGTCTGGTATTCATGGCAGCATTTGATCTATCAGTATGGGTGGATTCCAGGCTCCATGCAGCTCGCTGTTTTATTACATGAGCAGGAAACAGATTTAGAGCTTTCTGGCCAGGAATTGAGGCAACCTTAGAGGTTGATAACTTTACAGAGGTGCTTTTCCCACAGCCAGGGGCGGCCTGTGAAAATAGGGTCGCAGCTCAACATTTTAAGTTATCTTTTTCCCTTTTCAAAGAGACTGAGCTTCGGGTGGTTAGTTCCCACCTAAACTGCTACCAAGATTATGCAGAACTGTCATATTAGATCCTCTGTGTGGAGTCGAGCTTCACACATCCCTGGTTCCAGATGCCTGCACACCCCAGCCCATAGGAACACCATGCGACCAGACGCAGGCTGTGGGCCCCTCTCCATCGGTCCTGTCACATCCCATATTTGAAGCAGAACCGAATCACATCACTGCTTTAGGTGGTCTCATGGCTTGATCCCTCTGCAGCCTTTCTAGAAATTGCATTCCTTCCTTTTGCCATCCCCCCAGACTTCTGCGCACGGGAGCAAGATCAGCCAGGCACAGCCTCCTGCCAGGACTGACCTTCAGTCTTGGGTGCCACAGTACACACCCGTCACCTTTTGTCCCTGGATGCGCCATCAGTTCCTTCTTACTCCAAGCTGATCGTCACCTCTCCTGAGACCTCACTCCACACTTCCCACAAATCAGGGAGTGGGGAGGGATTAAAGATACCCTAGGTAGAATCTGCCCATGTCAGTGTGTAGGTATTAGATCATTGTACATGAAAACCACCAAAAGAAAAATTTTCAGTATTTACTGTGTGACCTGGGGTGGCTGAGTAGGGATATGATTCATTTGTTTATTAATAGATATTTAGTAATATCTATTAATAAACATAATAAATATTTATTACTTGGGAATAAATATTTAAATTCCATTTCTTATTTGAAAAATCAGATGCATGGTAGTGCATATATCTGTCTGTGAATGCAGGCCCTTCTCTCTCTCTCCACCTACTTGACAGCAGAAAAATAAAATTACAGTGTGTGTGTGTGTGTGTGTGTGTGTGTGTGTGTATGTGTGTGTGTGTGTCTGCTCCTTCAAATCCAAAAAAAAGATAAATTCAAACTTCTGTGGTTTGGGTTTTGTTCAAAACAAGGAGAGGAGAGTACCCCAGTATAACAACATTTGATCTTCTTTAATTAAAGTATCGTTGATATACAATCTTATGTTGGTTTCAAATATACAACACAGTGGTTCAACACAACATTTAATCTTATTCATTGTTAGCAGTCATATAATCATATCAAAGCAAACTAAATCTTAGGTGCTTCTGGCATATCCCCACACATACTAGAAATTTCTCAAGCCACAAACACCTGAATTTTTGTCAGGTGCTCACACTCCAAAGAAACTACAACTGCTGTGAGCCCCACAGGGAGTTCAGAATAGTACCTCCCATCTGGGCATTTACCTGGATCAGAGGGATTCTTTTATTAAAATCAGGTGCATCTATGCCTTCCTCTCCAAAGACACAGGCTTTTGGAAACAAATCTATCACAGTTCACTAAGGCAAGAGAAAGCCATTCCAGTTTTAGAAATTCAATTTAGCTTGGGTAAGACTCCAAGCTCTGGAAGTGAGCTCTGCCTGGTTTATTATTCATAAATCTTTGCTTCAGATTGCAAGTCTCTTGGCAGCCGCTCTCCTTCCAGTATTTCCCTACTTTTGTATGTCAATAAAAAATTTTAACTCTTGGAGTCTCTCTAGATGACAAGTATTATGATACAGCTCAAGATATCCAGCAAAATTATTGTCTCACAAAAAAATATTTTAGTCGTGCCTAAACTGGTGATCGGTGGTGAATAATCTAGGTTCAGAGGGTTATATCCGCATTTATAAACATGTTTGGATTTAACACTGCAGATAAAATTGGAACTGGAGCTGTGAGCTATTGCTTCATTCAAGGAGGGCGTCTCACTCAAGATGAAGTTCTCGGCCTAACTAATCAAATAATGAAGGTACTTTGTTCATTTGGGAATGAAAATCTCTGAACCACTAAGATCCTAATGAATTCATTCTTTAATTAAAAAATAGGAAGAACCCTAATATTTCTGAGGGGAAGAAAAAGCCTGTCTCCATACTGCAAATGGGCTGTGTATCCAGAGGTTATGAGGGGTATTTCAGGGGCATTCTGGGTTTGGAGTGGATAAATGTCATATTTCACTCACATCAATGAATACCATGGCGACAAAAACAACAAAAATAAATCTGGGAATGACAAGAATCCAGATTCCCAGCCAATGGCCCACTTACGATAATAGTTAATATACCAAAATCCCATCAGAGCCCAAGAATTTAGATTCCTCTGGAGTTTAAACGTTTCTGACTTGTATCTTCTGCGATGTGAATTAGAATTTCAGGGCACCTGTAATTCACTCCCACAGTCTTCATTGCTTTGGGAGTTAAACAGAGACCTAAACTAAGTTTATAATACTTGAAATAAGAACACTTTGGCCTATAGATGACTGGTGAAATTTGGGAATGTTCATTTCATGATTAACTGACTACTACCAAAACTCATAGCATTCTGATGTTCTATGCTTTGTATTACTATTCGCATGGGTCCCTGCTCCAGGTAGACAGCTCCGTTTTTATTAATAGGAAATAACACATTAAGATAAAAGATCTCTCTAGATACCTGTGGTGACAGAGTAAAATAATTTGAATTTCCATAGAATGTAATATTAGGTTAAAATGGAAATCCCAAGATGATCTTCTCATATTTTTCAAGTTTAAGAATAAAGAATTGAACAACTTAAGTTTTAAGAAAATGTCTTTTTGATGACTTCTTGAAGCCTTTACCCCAATCTTTGTTGGGTTGTTGTTAACTTTCATCTTTGTTCATTTCTAGAGGCAAAACCACCAACTGAATATTATCATAAAATACCATGGACATATATCACACATGAGTACTTTTATCTGAAATTAAGGTGCACATATTAATCATAATTTGAATTTATACAGCACCATTATTCTGGAACTATGAAATAATCTCTACTTCTAAGTGTCTCTTCTACTTAGAATTTAATATCCTCTAATATCTAGAATTATATGAGGAAAAGCTTTATCCATGGCATCTTGAATTTTTTCCTTTCAATTAAGTTTTATATCTCCAGAAAAGACATCCTCAGTTTTCACTAGAATGGACTGATATTGCTATAAAGAAATCCCATGCCTTAGAATGGGGAAAACAGTGCATGTCAACACGCTCTGAAGGGTCCACAGGACCTGGGCTGAAGCGGTGGTACAGGCAATGAGCACAGGGACCTAGTTCTGTCTTGGCCACCATTCTGCCTGATCTTCAAACTCCAGGGCGGATCAGCTCCCCTGGGAATGCCTACCTCCCTTGAGGGAGGCCTCAAGGTCAAAATTATTTTTTACAGTATTAAAGTATTATTTGCTTTTTTTTTTAATCTCATTCTCTCCCGAGGGCACAGTGAGATTTTCCAGAGGCTAACATCATGTGTCCGGTCACAATAGGCTGAGTACAGAGGCCTTTGGATTCGATTAATCCAGACACTAAAGAGGTTTGTAGAAAATGTAGAGCATCGCTACTCTTTCACTAAATATTTTCTGTTTTGGAAAATATAATTACTTTTCATTTTAAAATGCCACTTATGTTACCATGTCATAGGTTATCAGCTTATTTTTAAGGAATTAATAATTAAAACTTTTTTATTTTTCTCTGTTTTAATTTTTAATAAAAAAACTATCAGCAGACATAACCAGCATAACCAAAACTTCTCTGGGTCTGAGAATTTTCCTGAAGGGAAAGAGGGGTTGAGAGCAAACAGTTTGAGAAGCCTGCAGTAGAGGGTGTCTGGGAAACCCGGGGACAGTAAAGCCCATGATTCTAAGGGTGTGAAGGGCCATGGCAGTGAACTCCAGGGAGAGATGGATCTGTGAACCGGAGGGAAAGCTGCCTTTGAACACAGCAGGAAGCTCCTGAATAGCAGCGAATCCTTGGCTTGAGCAGTGCCTCCTCTGCTTTCTGACCCCTGGCCAGTATCCCACACCCACCCCAAGTCACACAGAGAAGCACCGGGCTTTGTGAAAGAGCTTATTTCCTTCCACACCCTCCCCCACAGCTCTGACTGGGACATTCTTGGCCACCAATCTATGTATTGATGTAATGATCTCGTCACACTGGCCCTGGCTGATAGGATGGCCTGAAACGGGTGAGTGAGTGAACAAGCCACAGCGGAGCGCCGCCCAGAGGGGCATTCTAGCCCTTGAATCTGCTCAGGCCCCAGCTCAGGCTCACAATGGAGACTCCAAAGTGGTTTTCAGGCCCCTAAGGAAGGTTTACAGCTGGTACCTAAGATCGGCATTATCCCCAGCTGGGTGAGCAGACACCGGCGTTAAGTGCCACCCAGCAGGAAGCAGGAGGGGTTTCCCACAAAAGGTGGGTTCGTTTTACAAACACAAAGTAAGAACACCCACCAGAACCACAATGATGGTGCTCGGTGCTCACTGGGGATTTTTCATTAGTATGAGTCCTCTCCCACCACGACCACTAAAGCTGGGGAGGTGGCTTCCACCCAACCTTGTCTCCTCCAAAGTCCACGCTCTTCCTATTCCTGGTCACCACCCAGCTTCCCCACTCCAAGTCTCGGTTTTCTCATCCATAAAATATGATGACCATTCCTCTTTAAGGCCAAGGTAGAGAATGGTCGTCACAGGATGCAAAGGCCCTGGTCTGTATCACAACATGGCTGGTGCGTCACTGCAGCGAACTCACTGATCCACCACCACTGGGCCTGGCACTGTGCTCGTCCCCAGGGAAGGCTGGAGCAGGCTTTAAAGTCTCCTTTCCGGAGTTGAGAGCTTCACGGTTTTCAGAGCACTTAACTCATTTGATCTCATTTTATCCTCACAACAACTCGGGCTATTCTCACCAGCCCTAATGAAGAAAGCAGAGAACTATATTTGTACTGTAATTATCATGTTGCCCAAAATGGGAGTCCGCCTTTGGGAAGGAAACTGTTCTTACCACTGTGTTTAGCTAGCTCAGTTTTCTTTGAAGAATGAAACCGTGATGCTCATTGTGAATCGCTAAAATCCACGCAACACTGAAGGGCAGACATACCCAGTAAGCTGATTTGGATGGATGGCATGATCTGCACCTGCCACATGCCCCAGGCTGCAGATGGGAAAAAAAGTAAGTAGGTGGACTCTTCAGATCATCTTACCATTTTCGCCAGATGTCTTGTCTTTTCCATTGGTCGCCGCAGCACCTTGTCGCTAAAGACGTGAAAAAAAGGAAAAAAATTGTTATCAGATATATTCAGGATTATTTTTGTATCTCCCATTGTTTCAAATATCTCTTGCATTACATCAAATCTATGTTACTTTAGCTCAAATGGTAGAAATGTGGTGCTCAGGAGACCAGGACAGGGTCAAACCCAGGAAGGAGCTCCTGAAGTTGCACAGACCACCTCCCCCACCCACACCCAAGGGACAGCAGGTAGGAGAGTACTGTTGAAGGAGCATAACCGCATCTAAAATATTAGGGAAATAGCCAAGGGTTTGTGCTAACTGCAAGATCAGAACTGTCCCTGATGTCAGTGATGGTCATTACACTGTGGCATCCTCATGCCAATCATAATGCCCAACTCTTATTTTTAAATAAATTTGAATCGACTACAAAAATTTTATGTCGATAGAGTTTCTTCTGTTGTTGGGTTATTTCTCTGTCATGGTATATGCATATCCTGTGCATTTTCATTTTATCAGGTTGACCAAAAGTATGAATATTTTGTGATTAGTCTTGAATCTTTGGGCAAGGCTCTCTGAGTATGAAGTCTGAGGAATTATATGAAATGCATTACATATATAACCGTATAAGTATGTTTCCTCAATGCTTATCCAGCTACTGTCTTTAAATAACATGGTGTTTAGAATTTCCCTAGTCCACAGAGGGAGAAGTATTTTGTCAATCAAATTCTTCTGGTCATTATGAGAAAATATGCTTAGAGTTGAGAAGAATTGAAGAGATTGTAAGGTCCCTAACTTTCAGGGGAAGAAAATGAAGCCAGGTAGGGAGGCTGATTTGTCCAAAGTAATATAGCTAATGACGGCCCAGTCAAGACTGGAGACTGGCTTTCCCAGCCCAGAAGTTAGAATCTTGCAAGAACTGTCATTGTTACCTAACTGTCTGAAGGCAACTCTGGAAAGACAGAGAACAGAACAAGAAGAAAACTACTAAGGGATAGAGGTGTCCTCAAACTTTATATTTGGGTCCAGGACTTCAGCCTAAAAACAATATCATAAAAATAATAATCAGTTCCTGTCAGCATTCAATGTTGTCATGAGAAATTCCCAGATCCTTAATCAACCTTTGATTAACAGTAAACGGAGCATCTGGGAAAATCTTGCTTTCAGGTTCTGATTAGTATAAATAAATAGGTGCATGATAAAGACTTAAGGTAACAAAGCTGACCACCCTGTGCACTCTTACCACCTTGTGCAGTTGAAACCCGAGGGAGAGGCAGAGCCAAGGCTCCTGTGTGCTCACCCCACACACGCACGCACACACCCGATCCTGGGGGACGTGAAGTGCAAACACCCACCCAGGTCAGGGACTATTCTGTCTGGTTCTGAAAGGAAAAACCACCACTTTCTGGCAGGAAGCAGGAGTAAAAGCAAGTTGGAACAGGTACATGGATTGAGTCCCTTCTTCATATTTAATTTGGAACATCTTAATTTTGAGAACGGGAAACCCGCTCCATGTGCTCCCGTGAGGAGGAGCCTGTCATTCTTGGCCAAACATCGTTGTTCTTCAACAAAGTGCGTGGAGGTCCCTGAGTCATCCATCATTATCTAAAGCATTCAGCCTGTGATGCATCATCTTGGTTTACACCAAATCACACATTTCTTAAATACAGTAGATTTGCAAGTAACAATGCCTCTTTCTCCTTGTCTGTGCTCATTTTGATGTCTCCTCTTTTCCAACACAAAGCCTGTAAGTCGGACGCAGTTGATGGAAATCTGACCATGACAGAGGGCCATGCTGCTGCCCAGGAGCTGTGGACAGCGGCACGGCTCCAGGATATAAACCCTCCATCCTTCTCTGCAGAATTCATAGATGGCTCAGGAAAAAAGAAGCAAATCCCATGCACTAAAAGGAGAGTGTTTCGTAGTTGAATAAAGCCTAATTAAATGGAATACAAGTGCAAAATAGGTGCACGTTCAGCCCCACCAACTTTAAACACCTTAAGCATTGATACCGTTCAACTGTCATGAATACCTCTTTCTAGAAAAGGTCACTTTTTAGAAACCTGAGGAAAACCAGAACGAAATGTTCACAGAGAGAAAAGGATTTCATTTTTCCAGGATTTCTAAGACAGGGTTTTTGTGTCAGGTCTTACTTGACAGAGGCAAAGTGAAGCTAAAGGATGTCATCAGGAGATAGTGTCTCAGATCAGAAAGTGATCCTGACCAAAAGCTACACACTGGAAGCATCTCATTTCAAAATGCTCTGAGACCCTGAGACATTTTTAAGGGAAGGCTGAGAGCAATGGGCAAATTATCCAAGAGCTTTCCTATTCCTGGGGTAAATGGTGGTCATCACACACAATTGGATCATTGCCAGGTGAGGCAGTTGAAATTTCCCTGAAATGAGAAGGGTCTAGGTCAGTCTGAGTGTTCGAGGTGGTCATAACTCACCCCTGCCGAGGCCAGACATGCTCCAAGTGCTTCCAGGCATCACTGACTCAGCTGACAACATCCCTGCTGAGGAAGATACCATCCTTATCCTCATCAGCCTCACTTTACAGATTGTGTCCTAAGGCACAGAGAGGAACCGGCTCAGGGTCACCCAGCTGGGAGGTGGCTGATCCAGAACTCTAAGGTGAGCAGAGACAGGTTGTCTGGAGTCCTCCCTTTGAACCACTGCGACTGAGCATATGTCAGTATTGTGTGTGGCGTCCCTCCTGAGAGCCTGCTTCCCAGGTGGGGTAATGAGGCAGGAAGATTCCCATGTGAAGGTCAATGTGATGCTATTAACACCATCCACAGACTGAGAGTTTTGAGAACACTTGACTTATAGGAAGAAGCAGAGTCAAATCAATAGCTCAGGGCTCTGCTGTCAGCCATGAGATCTTTTTTTAAAGTTTAAATAACACAAGAACTCAGAGCTAGGCTGTGCTAAAATAAATGGGTAGATGGGTGGGTGGGTGGGTGGGTGAATGGGATATATGGATGGGTGGGTGGATGGACGGATGTCATTCTCCAAAAGCCCAGTAGGAAAAGTCGTTTTTCATGAGGTGGTCGAAGTTGCACCCCTACCCACTCTCATCCCACAACAAAAGAAAACCCTCCATCCACTGGCCCCACCATGGACTCAGCACCCTGAGAACTTGCATTGCTTGCTGAACTGGTCACCATTCCTCAAGAATACCATCTATTCTAACTGGACTAATAAATAAGATTGAGTGTTAAAGGACAAGGGTGTGGTGAGCTGTCTTCAGAACAAGCCTTAGGAATCCCAGAAATGATTCGCCGATACCATGAATACCACCCCAGCCTCGTTCAGTTTACATATCAGTACAACTTAATATGTCAGGGTATGCAGAAGGCAGAAGTCCTCTCTGACCAAATATATACAGCCATAATTAGTAGGTTAATGCAGATGTGTTGAATATACTGTCGAAATTAGCTAGGAAACCAACCACCAATGTCCTGAGAGATTTCTGCACACAGCTTTCAATACTTTTCTGTAAGCAAGAATTTGCTCGGCTGTTTTCAAACCCATCTAGAGAGGTAGTGATCATGGCCCTTAAGACCAGCAGAGTTGACATACATGGACTTTTGCTTATTTTTTCTTTGGGGGGGGGGGTGATGCAGAGAGGAGCTAGTGGGGGCAAAAAGAAAATCAACATCAATGTCAACAACAGAGCCATTAGACCTCCTGGTAATGCTGCTCCCAGAGCATCTCGCCCTGATGCCCCTTGTCATGGCACTTGGCACAGACAGCCTCACCCAGGTCCCCTCTCCCTGTCAGCTGCAGCCCCACTCTCACCCTAATGACTTCATGTTCATACAACACTCCTATTTGGGACCATCCAACACCTGGTCCCTCCACAGACCCAGCACCATCTTCCATGTTCTCCCAAGTCTGGAGAATCACAGAAAGATTTTAGAAGAATGTAGTTCCCCCCCTTTCTTAGCCATCTGAAATCAGTGTCCCAGCTACTCAAGCCAGCTCCTCCTCGGGCACACTGGCATCCCCTCTTCAGACGTATCAAGACAGCATCCCTGTCGTCATTCCCAACTCCTCTTTAGGGGACAGAGGGTCCAGCATGAGGGAATGTATTCCATTCATTGGTCTTTATGATCACAAATAGAAAACTACTCAGCTCGTTACAACGCAGGCACATTTTTCTCACAACAACCTCTTTGAATATTCTCATCTCACCATTAGGAAATGCTAAATACCCATCTAAGGGTGCAGAACAGGAGGTTAACATGACAGCAGTGGGGTGGCCTTCTCCCCTGCATGGCAGATGGCTGGCAGTTATGCTGGGGAGTCCACGGAGAGGCAGTGAGGAAATCCAGGGGACAAAGCAGAGCCACTGCCCGGAGAGGACTTCTCTGGGCTCTCAGCCCTGGAACCTCACCAGGCAACTTACAGGGTCTCAGAAGGGAGCCTCCCTCCTTGGCGACAATAAAAGACAGCACTTCAGAATGTAATGAGCCCGCAGTTAATGAGTGAGGATGCACCATTCCTTCTGAGGATCTCATAGGTGCCAAGTATCCATAACAAGGCAGGACTGGAATTTAAAGACATCATGTGCTTGAAGTCATTTTTCCTGACTGCTTCACTGCACCAGGGACTACAGGAAAATAACAAAGAATATGTCTTGGTTTGATATCCCAGAAAGCAGGGCCTACGGCAAACGCCAATGGTGCTCCACCGGAGAGGAGTTGCCAGGAAGAGGGGAGGAAGGACGGGAAGCGGGGTTGCCCATCAAGCTGGCACTGCCAGGTGCATCCAGATGCGATCCTGCCCCCTCCGAGAGCTGGGCCGACTGTCTGAGGACAGACCCCAAGGGAAGGCAGGCGAGGTACCCACTAGCTCCTGTGCCCCCTGGTCCCAGACATGCGCCACCACTGTGCATGAACTCCTGGTGCTGCCGGACTGGGCAGGGTCACGCACCTGCCAGGGACAGGGAGAAAGCCCCAGAGCAGGAGGTGGAGAGGTGGGAGGTGACGTGCTGTCACTTCACACCCGCCTGACGTCTGCAGAGCCTACGCTGAGCCAGCCACCCCCACATGTCCTCACCAATAGGGTCTGAAGTGACACGTGGGATGTGTCTGAGTCAGCCCATGAATTTGGCTGGGTGACTCTTTTCAAACAAGATCATATTAGAAGCTCCACTAGTGGAACAGGTCACCCTGACTTTCTGGTAAATAACTGGCCTTAGAGCATTTCTTCCCATACTTTGAGCTTACAGCGGAGATGAAGGTATGTCTGGCCACTTCTGCGCTATGTTAGAGCTGTACACACGTCTCTGACACCCGTGTCTGAGCCCTGTTAGCTTGACGAGAAAGTGTGCTGGCATCCTGACCATAAGAACTCAAAAAGAACCTTACGGCATGCTTGTAATAAAACCTACCCTTCCCTGGAAAGTGACTCGACGACGTCTCACCCTACCGCTCCCCCTTGTGAAATCTACTGCAAAAATCTGAGTGTTCCTGGAGTCGCCACCACGGGGTGAGGTGAGTGAAGCATTCAAGAGACCAATAAAAAAACTCCTAATCAAGACAAATACCACATGGGACCACTTATAGGTGGAATTTGGAGGGGAAAAAAAAGTCCACCTCATAGAAACAGGCTGAGGGTTGGGAAAATAGGGGAAGGCTGGTGAAAGGGTACAGACTTTCGGTTATAAGATCAGGCCTGAAGATCTAATATATAACTTGGTGACTGTGGTTGATAACATATCAACTACATATTGTACAGTGTTGTATAACCGAAATTTGCTAAGACAGTAGAACTTAAGGGTTCTCACCAAAAAAAAAAGGTAACTGGAGGGAAGTCACCTGATAGCGGGAATCTTTTACAATGTGTATGTCTTAAGTATGTTACAATTTTATTTGTCAGTTATACTTCCATAAAGCTAGAAAAAAGAAAAATATTAATGCAGTATTTTCATAAATCAAAAATATAGCATAAACTCATGATAAACATAATGTCGACATTTTACATAAAGACAGGATCAATCAGTATCATCGATATTCTCTTAGGCCTTGGGCCTCTGTGTGGCTCCACCATGGCACGTTTCCGTAAAGTAAAAAGATTCAAGCAGTCGAGTAATTTCAAGGATTTAGGAAATTATTCTAATTCAGTCTTTGAACCCTTTCATTTTCAGCTTTTTCATGGGCCATGACTATAGTCTGTGTATTCGTGCTGTCATTTGGTGAGTTTTTATTATACAATTTCTAGAATGGTGCAGTGGAGGAAACCATCTCTCACACTATGCTGTCGATACCCATAAAATTGTATATGCTGATCCCATGTCATATATGAAACTGAATTACTAAAACCCGCTTCCTCATTAAGGCGAACTCAGAACACTGGACAGATGAGGTCCACCCAGACACTCACTCCCCAGTACCTATTGTTTCATCTTTAGGATAAAACACAAGCTCCCATTAAATATTTATTTTTCATCCCAGATGGGTGAAGCGAATGAAACATGAGATGAATTCCAGCAGGCTAAATTTGGTGTACCAGTGAACTCCAAGAATATTTTCCAAACCTGCACCTATGGCATTTAAGTGAATAAACCAGTCTTCCCTCCAAGAACACGGCTTCATATTTAACTTGGTGAGATATGACTCATGAGAGGACCACCACTTCCAAAGCCCCCTAGGACTCTGCACCGACTCGCCACCGCCTCCTTCCCCACATCCCCAAGAGAGCCACTGCTTTGCCACCAAATACAGGAAAGAGCTCTCCACGTGCATGTGCTTTGCCAATCCTGGAAAAGAGGTGACCACTCTGGTGGAGCCAGGTCCCCAGGGGACAAAGTCGCAGGGGCCCTGCACAAGCCGTTGGCTCACAGAGGCGTTATCTCTTTGTTTTGGGTCAGCTCGCATGGCTGCCGCAGAAGCAAAACTCTCCAGTTGAAGGATTTGGTCTCTCTAAGACTAAGAAATAAAAGATTCTGTTCAAAAGCAGAGTATCAAAATGAAGTATATTCACCAATGTGCAAAACCTTGGGCAATGAAGTTCACGGATTCAGCGTCAGAGGCCCAGGCTCAACCCCAGGGGGTGACACGTTCCTGGACTAACTTCTCCATCTATGAACCAGGCACCTGGCAGAGCCCTGAAAGTCCCCAGGAGAAGAAAGGGCACATTCCCTGGCTTTGGTTGGCTCATAACCTGGAAGAACAGAGAATAAACCAACTATCTCAATATAGTGGGTAAGAGCTGGGCCCCAAGATGACTAAGACTGGGGGCATGCGTGAGGGGCCCCAACTCACACCAGGGCGGGTGGAGGTCAAAGGAGGTTTCCACGTACTGAGGGAGCAGTGGGAGTCATGGTGCCCACGCTGGCTGTGCATCACTGGGGACAGGGCTTATTGGCATCTCTGTTCTCACCCTCTGAGAAGGAAAGATGATGGCCTCTGGCTCCTGCTGGCCACATGCAGGGACCTGGCCCCCAGCAGGGTGCTCTCCCTGCCTCTCCGTCAGCCAGAAGAGGCATTATTCAGTGATATGAAGGGGATAGCATCTCTATATCAAAACAGGGAAAGAACATGTTTCAAGGCACTTTTTAGCCTTTTTCTCTCTGTTTCCAACACCCGGCGCCTGTTGGACTCTGTCCACCAAGTACTTGATTTTAGCACAAGAAGGTAAGAAAATTCCATCTCATTCCCATAGTGGCTTGGAGCTCTTGTTGGAAGTCCTACTTAATGCCATCCGTCCTCTGGTGCTGCATCTTCTTTTTAGTTATTTTTCTCCATGGTGCTCGCTTCCTTTGGGCCGCTGCATCCTGGTATGCAGATTTCTAATGGTTTCAGAGTTTGAGGGAGACTAACTGAAATGGTAGCACTGTGACAAGCAGTTCCTCACATGGGTCATAATAAGAAGAGAAACACAAATCTGCACGTCTTTGGCATAAATTGCGCTTGGGGACCATGAAGTTTTGGAAATCACATATTCTGCATAGAATCAATACCCTGCATGGGAGAGTCATCCAGACGGAACCATCAGGATCCCCAAAGATATCAGTCCTTCTGTCCCCAAAGACCCCCCCCTCAAGCTCCTAAATGGGTTTTTGGTGCATTCTTGCCATCCCTGTGTTTATAAAAAAACAGAAAGTCAGGTTTCTATGATTTGTATTTAATGTTTTATTGACAAAGAATCGTGAGTCTCCTGGATGAAATATCAGACTTCAATGAACAGAAGAGAGAAACCACAGTGATTGCACAGTGAAAAGGGGTAAACAGCCGGGTCTGCCAGCAGGTAGCTGATGACTGCTTGGAGCCACCGAAATCATTAAATGAGGGGTTTCTCAGGAGCATCAAAGGCACACCATTAAAGCCTTCTCCACATCAAAGTCCCTGAATCTGTCTGGAAAGCAGAAGAGACTTTTATGCCATTTTGTGATAAGGACAGAATATGTTTAATTTCTTGCCACTGACATTTAAAAATTGTCTATAATTCCCCTAGCAACATTCTGAAAATTGAGCATTAAAAACTCCACTAATTTAATCCCTAAAGGTATAGAAACTAATGTCAAAAGAGAACTTCAGCTGGAAGAATGTTTTTTTATAGTTGGTTGAAAATAATAAGATCCTCAAAGACAAGTGCATTAACCTTTATAATTCTTCCTAATTCTTCCTCTGAACGTTTGTTCTCCTCTGAAAGACCCGGAGTCTGAAATTCCACCTCAGATGCCATATTCTGCTCCTAGCATTTTTATTCTGACCTTGATGACAGTAGAGATAATTAGCATGGCTGTGGTTTAGGCAGACCGTTTGTGAAAGAATCCTCATACTTAGGGATTCATGGTTTGTCTTATTAAAATTCACTTTTTAAGTTAGCCTACAGCCATATTTTTTTAGTAAGTATTTTCAACCCTTAAAAACCTTCTTTGTCCCAATTTTCTTTTTTAAATAACAGTTTTGTCCTTATAAAAATTATGAAAATTCTGGAAAATAAAGGCACATGGAGGAAAGCAAAAAACTATGTATAATCCAATCTGATTAGAGTTAATCCATGTTAATATTCCATGAAATATTCCAGAATATTTCCTTCCTTCCCATCTTTTTTCCTGTGTGGACTATATAAATATAGTGTCTGTTTTATAAAAATGGCTGTGGATCACACACACAATGTCATATTGGACATATATTGCAACTTAAAAAAGATTTGCTACTCAGTGGCTTCTGTGTGGGATCCTCTAATTTTATAGATTTGACCGTGTGTCCTATGAGTTTATCATAGGATAAGTTCATACCCTGTGGAGTTCATTTACTATAAATAGCTCTAAATTTTTAAATCCACAGATATCAAATACGCCAATAAAATCACTTTGCTTTGTTTATTCAACTTAGCTCAACAGAGTCACAATGACAAGTGTGTTGCTACCAGTTCTCCTCAAAAATGAATGGCATGGACGGTTCTGAGCCATCTTTCAAACTGGATGGAAGCCACAATGTTTGCCATGCGACTTGTTAAATAACGTGCCCCAACACTGGAGTCCCAACCCCCGGGACCTCAGAAGGTGACCTTATTAGGAGATTGGGTGCTTACAGAGGTAATCAAGTTAAAATGAGGTCATTAGGATGGGCCCTGTTTCAATATGACTAGTGTCCTTACAAAAAGGGGAAAATTGGATGCAGATATACATACAGGGAAGGCAACATGAAGAGACACAAGGAGAAGATGGCGTCTACAAGCCAAGGAGAGAGGCCTGTGGCAGGGTCTCCCTCAGGGCCTTGGAAGGAACCAACCCTGCTGGCGCCTTGACGTGGGACTTCCAGCCTCCAGAACCATGACAATCCACTTCTGTCATTTGGGCCTGTGGTACCCTATTTTGGCAGCCCTAGAAAACCAGCCATTCTAGCAGCAGTATATGAAAGCCCAGATTTCTCCACCTGAGCAGAACACACGATGCATACAGAGAAATCTCCACCGCTGGCCTCGCCCTGCAGCCCGGAACCCTGATCTCAGAGGAGAGCAAGCAGGAGGGTGTCCTCCTTCCATGTCCCCGGGGCCCCCACTCCCCACGGGGTAGGAGATGCTGTGGGCATGGGCTGGATTCTCTCCTGAACCCAAACCACAAAGCGGCAGGACGCTGTCTCCTGCTAGAAGGAAGTGGAGTGTCCACTTTCAACCACAGGCCCAGAACCACCACAGCCCAGAGTCAGCCCAGCCTGGGGAGGGGCCGTGGCAGGAACAAAGCCACCACAGCAGGACCCCTGGTGGCCTGCAGCTCCTTCCTGGCTGCTGTGGGTGAACGGAAGCCACCACAGCCCTGGGCCCCACCTGGGGCTGAACAGACCCTGGGAGCTGGTGAAGGGGAATGTCAGTTTAAGGACCAGGACAGAGACCCATTTAAAGAGGGGCCGAGGCTGTCCAACTCACTGAACACCCTCCCTGCTGCCTTGAACTGGTTGCCAGGACAGAACTGTCCTCCCCCGGGGTCATTTCCTTACATTTCTAAGATTTTAGCTATAATTATAAAGCACCCATTGGAAATTGTTGCAATACATTATTTAATTTATTGGCAAGTCCATGAGATCAAGTTACCCTCATGAGAGTGTACCGTGCTTCAGGGATGGGGTTTACTTTTATTTAGGGTGTCACGGTGAAAATGAGCAGTTCTGGGCCTGTGGGTGGAGGCAGAGGACTGATTCCAAGGCAAACCAAAGAACCTCCCGTGGGTAGAGTAGTCGATATCTCCATCATAAGACAGCAAATGCATCAAAACTCATCATCCATACAACATAAAGGGTAACTGTACTCTATATAAATTACACCCTAATACACATGACCAAAAAAGAAAAAAACAGGAAGGAAAGAGTGTCCCGGATCAGACTGCCCAGCCCTGTCACTTAGCAGCTGTGCGACCCTGTGCAGGTCACTTAACTTCTCTGAGTCTCATTTCCGCTTCTATAAAATGGGGATAACAAGCCACCTACCTCATCAGGCTGCGAGAATCAAATGAGATAGAAACAGTCACATTGCATGGATCTGGTCCCTGGAAGGAATCAGACTGAAAGGCAATGGTAAAAGAGGCTCGAAAACAGGTATGGCTCTCTCTTTTCCATTGCATTTAACCTGCAGTATGATAAGGAACAAAAGTAGACTGGGCTCAGCAGTTGGAAGACCTGGAGGGGCCCCAGCTCTTCCATGTGGCCGGATGAACCTGAACGAGTGGTTTCCCTCCTCAGACCTTGGCTGCTTCATCTGTTCAGTTTCTTTTTCATAAAGGATTAAAATAAAATAATAAGATAAAATACAATAAATAAAATAAACCCATATCTCACATGACTATCATGAGAAACCAAAGAGGAAATACTAGTGTCTGTGACCACTTTTTCATAAAGTGTGCTGCCTCTCCCTGTCAGTTATCAAGTCATTCATTTCATTTGAAGCTTTCTGGGCCTCTGATCCCAGCATGGGTGTAGTTTGTGTGTGTCATACAAGTCACAACTCATATTCCTTCTAGAAAGAGAAGATGCAGGAGGAGGGTGGGAGGGGCTGGGGGAACCCCGTGGTCCCGACACAATGTGTGTGCACCTGCACCACTCTGCAGGCTCTCGGCAAGTCTGGAGACAAGGACATGTGAATTGACACACAGCCAACTCCATTTTACCAACGACGTCGAGGCAATTAGGAAGCCCCATGACGCTGGAGGTGCTGGAAGCCTCCCTGAGCGTGGGTGTCACCATTCACCAGCCACGTCTGGACGGCACTCTCAGAAATGCGGTTCCTTCTGCCCCACTTCCTTTTTTGTCCCCCTAATGTGTGTCAGTTCCGGGTTACCGCAGAATAAATGTTGTTGGTGTAAAGGCCAAATGCCTTCCAGAGCAGCTGCCGCGATGAACAAAAGACAATAGTGGGCTCCCAGACACGGACACGCAACATTGCTCATTCCTCACAGCGTACACAGAAGGTTCCAGATTCAAGCACCGCACCAAAGGACAGAGAGATTCGCTTTCTCTCCCTGTCCCTAGAAGTTATGATTGACTAGCCAGATGCCAAAAAAAGGAAAAAGGATAGAAAACTGTCCACAAAAGATGATGTGAAGTTGGAAACAGATGGGCCTATAACTGAACTCATTTAAGGACGAATCTTCCTTATGCAGAGGATGAAGGGGAAAGCCAACCAACCAGCAAGGCCAGTTTTCTAGAACTAAATGAAACCTAAATGGTATCACTGCGAAAACACCACGCCTGCCTGTCTCTCCTAGAATCATGTGACTTGGGGGGCACTTTTATATTTCAAAGGCCGAAGAAGCTGATGTGAGGTCAGAAAACCCACACATGGTTTCCCTAGGGTATGAAGCTGGGCACAGAAAAACTGTGCCTTTGCTCGTTAACAGTAACACCCATCCCATTCCTCCATCCCTTCCCCAGATGGCTAGGAAAATGCAGATCTGGATGTAATCAAATAAAGGCCAAAGAGTGGCCAACCATCCCAGAATGAAAATGCCTCTGTGGCCGGGAGAATCTTGCCCTGGCAGCACCTGCACCGTCCTCCCTCCTGGGCACTGAACGATCGCTCATCACGGCCATACGGTTCCACCAAGGTTGAGCCCATCATGCTCTCCTGTTGCACTCAGCTTCCTCATCAAGGGAACAAAACGGCATGCAGAAGAAAGGACACAGGCCAAATCCACTGTTAGCCAAGAGAAGCCCACATCTAGGCCCGAGTGAAAGGTGATGTCTCCAAGTTTGGCAAAGATGTTTTCCTTCCTTTGCACCAAGGCATGAGGCTTTGTCTGCAAGTACAAGCAGCTACGTTTTCTCAATAACAACAGCTTAACACTTCCATGTCGACAACCCTATGGAGCAGATATAACAATTACTCCAGTTTGATAGATACAAAACTCGAGACACAGAGAGGCTTAGTAACATGCCCAAGGACATAGAGCTGCTAAGTGAAGAGGATGGAGTTTGCACGTAGCTTGGAAGTTAGGCACTTGCCACTTCATCTCGCTCATCCAGAGGAAAACACATTGGAAGATGGGAAACCTGACTGTGATGATCCTCTGCCATCCATGACACGGATACTTTAGGCACCAGTCCATCTACTGGCAGACTGGGGACCATGCTTCCTGACCCTCCTAACAGAAAATCTATGACATCACACAAACTTCTTCATGTGAAAAATGCATGGACCATTTCAGGAAAGACGGGTGAACATGAGGTTGTCGGGGTTCCCTGGAGATGCACCACAGGGCCCTCAGAATCCACTGGGAAGCCAAATCTGCAGACATGTGTCCCGCACCTGTGAGAACAGGGACCCTGGACCATGCACACAGCTCTCTTTTTTGGCAATTCACTCTGTCTGGGTGTCTTGATTTATTTTTCACACTTTTAACTAGCTTCATGGACTCCGGTACGTACACTTCTAAGCTAAAGCTCAGTCCCTGCGCCATGACTTCTGGTGATGAAGCACAGATGTTGGTTTGGCACCGTGAGCTACTCTGTGTGCTCCTCCAAGAGGGGGTGTTTCGAGACTCAGAAGCTAGAGACTTTCTTTTTTGGTAATAAAGAAGCAGCCGTGTTTTTTCTTCCACTCAACTGAAACAAAAATAACTTCAGAACATGGTAGAAGTCTGAGGTTGTATACTTTGGGAAGAAAGGGGAATGCTTTGTCCTAAATCGGCTGCCACAGCTCTAGAAGTGCATTCAGACAGAACAGAGGATAGCATAAAAGCTCCCTGGGGAGGTGACAATTCTAGCCATCTTCCTATTTAAAACAAAATGCATACACCCCACAATTGCTATCAACACCACCCACCACCTCAGTCTGAAGGTTCTGCCTCTTTCATCCTGGGTACTGGCTCCCTATTTTATTTTCAAATCCCTCTGAAATCCAGAGCAACTTCATTTGTTGGAAAACAAACACGGCTGTAATTTAGTGAGTTTGCCTTCCAGGGATGGGGTTGTCACAAAGGGCTGGGGTTCATGCCACCAAATTGCTTCATACCTGCACATACTGACCCTGGTTCTTACTATGGTAAGAATTCTTTCTCTCCCAAGCACTAAAATGTTTCTTCAGCTGACCAAGTCCCCTGACATTACACCCTCAAGGGGAGAAGATGAAGACAGGGGACTTAGGTGTAGAAAAGATCTCAGGACAATGCAGGCTGCTAAGGCCTCATCTGAATAAACAAGCAACACTCAGTAAAGACATTTGGAATCAGAACTGGGGTAATAGTTTAGCATCTATATGGTCTTTTAAAAATACATACTTTCCACATGTTATTGAATCAAGTGTACTGCTCTATTCTCACAGCTGTCCTGCAGTCACCCAGCATTGCCCAATTTCTTGTTCAAGCTTTCCGCTAGGTGAGCTTCCGCAGAGCCATCCTGGCCCCTCCATCTGATTTGGGGGGAAGATTCTCAAGCCACCTGCTTCCGTGAGCAGGCACTGGCCATTCCAAATTTTCTGCTTGGAGCAGGGGGATATATATATATATATATATAAAACATATATATATGTAAGGCTCCAGATGTTGCAAAGGGAGAATGGAATTGTGTTTCATCAGCTCACTCTTTTTCTTTTCTTTTCTTTTTTTCACTAAAAAACAATAAGGCATTCCCCACCCCTACCCAGGGCCAGCCTCACAGCCGTGTGGCCCATGCAGTCACATGGGGCCTTTGTCTCAGAAAGGCCCCAAGCTTGATTTAATGCACTGTCCTCACTGTTTGAAGTTCTTAACAATGTCCAGCATGGAGCACCACATTTCTGTTTCTCACTAGCCCCCCAAATTGTGTCACTGGCTCTTGTCCCCACCACCCAATCACAGGCACACTCAGTCTTCCCACCTCTGTCTGAGCTACCATCATCTCAAGAGATTTATCGCAGAGTTGGACAGGAGTGAACGATTACAGAACCCTTGCTGGTTTTTAAATTGTCTCATTTCTAATGAGATCTGCTTGACCTTTGAGTTCCTGCCCTGCTTCCTTGTAACACTAAAGGGACAGAGGAGTGAGAGCAGGGTCCCCTGAGGGCACTGCTTGTACCTCTAAACTTACATTACACTGCCTTTATATTTTTGTCATGTGAGAATTCAAAATCCTCATCCAAGATTCAATTGTTAGGGAGCTCTCACATGAATTTCAGCCAAATCTGGCTCTCAACAAGAACTCAGCAAAAAAAAAATGATGACATGGAAATTCCCCAAATTCCCCAAAATGAAAAGAATCCACCTTGAAGATGGGAAAGATTTAGATGAAAAAATAACAATGAATTTGCAGGAGGCATTTGGTGGAAGCACTTGACAAATTGTTGCATCTATTTTAAGAAATCATCTTCAAGAATAGGTAAAATATCCTACATTTCTAAGGTATAGAACATCACCAGAAATAATATTTTGTGATGTGGCACTGTATTATCTCTATATTTTGACAGGACTTATGCTTATGTGAGAACAGAATTATAAATACAGGGATTACTCCATGCCTCGAACAAAATCCAAAGAGAAGAAAATAACAATAATGGCTAAGAAGCCACCAGGGGCTCTGAGATACAAAGTATGCAAGATATTCCACCATGGATGAAAGCTAATACTCCCAGCAGAAGGTTCATGACAGGCATCCATCTAAATTCACTTAGCATTTCTCACAGAACACAGAACTTTAAAAACAAAGTAATAAGCACAATTCCAAAAGTCTTCCTGACTGTCCTAGTGTGATCTGCTTCCAATGTACTGAACAAGTTTCTTTTCACTTCACACTTTTAAAGGCAAATGCAATAAGTCAGTAGAACCCAACTATTCACTGATAAAGGTGAGAAGACGTCCAACATATTGAAAGCTATTTATATCACTGGCAGGTATTAGAAGTCAACAATAGTATCATAATAGACATGTATCTGTTCATTGGGCTTGAAGATTGCTGAATTCTTATGTGGTTCTAATATTGACAACTTTTAAGATTAACCATGGCTGTGGTGGTTATTCATTGGTTGATATGTGAGCATTGAGTCCATAGGGAAGGTTTTCCTGAATACTTCCCTCTTCCCCTTCCCAGGCCTGCAAGACAGCATTGATCAGTGCTTTCCTGGCACTTGGCTTATACAGCAAAATGGACTCGTACTCTGTATGCATCCTGTAGTCCAGTTAATATTATGTGATCTGTCTCCCGCTCTAGCCTATAAGCTCTTTGTGGGGTAGGGACCACATCTTTTTCATTCACCCTGTACAATGTCCAACCCATGGTGGAGTCTCCATCAGTGGGGGTTGGATGGTATGTACTGGGGAGATGAAAAGGTGTGGAAGACACAGTCTCTGTCTTAAAGTTGCATAATCCAAAATGCAGAAAGAAATGTGACTAACAAAATATGAGACTGCCCAGCATACATGCAACATGTGTGCAGAAAGGGCCACCATTCCCTGAGTAAATATTTTCTGAGGGTTTCATAGTGGGGGTTTGGAGTGTTCAGAATATTCTTTCTTATTCAAACAGAGCCATGGAGGGTATGACCAGGAATGAAGGGGATTGGTGTAAACTCAAAGTCAAGGAAACTCTGCCAGGCAAGGCAGAGAACATTTTGTCAACGGAGATTCTAATGAGGTATTTCTTAGGAGTAGCAATGCTGACATATACCAACTTCTCCATGTGTGATGGGGAGGTGAGGGGGTCAGAATGGAAACTTGAATCTCTAGAAAAACAGTAGGAGACCTGGTGAAGGGCAGAATGACTTTGTCAGGATTTCTGTAGTTGTTCTTTTTTTTACTCAAGACTAATAGAAAAAAATCCAGGACAATATTATTTTTTAATACATTCCATGGCCAAGTCCTAAATGGAATTGGGACAGGTGTAAAAGAAATTGGGTCATACCCAGGATATGACAGAAAATAAGAAATTTAATAGGATAAGAAATGTGCAAGTGAAACCTAGACTGGCTTTTCTTCAAGAAGCTCTGTGATCATGAACAAAACTAGCCTTGGGGCACTCAGATCCCTATTTTAAAATGACTGCTTGAACAAAATGAAAACTATGGCCTTCTTTAATTCTCTGAATTCTAAGCAAGACCATACAAACCATGGTCTTTCCCTAGGTCAGTGGTCTTTAAGCAGACTGACTGCACCCTAGTGGGGGACAGAGCCCCCATGTTCAGCTGCACAGGTTGTGTACAGCACAACCCCAGGGGCACCACTGACACAGACTGTTGAATGAATGGAGTATCCAAGGTTGTAAGTGAAGAGAACTGTAGAATTTCTATTTCTATCTGTTTAGGATCTAGGTGTAATATCGAAGAAAAAGGTTTTATCAAGAGCTAATATCTGGATTGATCTTACCATCTTCGCCTGGTGGGTAGGGAAGAATTGAAGTCCCACCACCGAGGACCAACCAGGACACCTTCACCCTTGATTTGCTCTCAGAATATGGCCGTGTGCTGCATTGCAGTTCCAGTGCTCTGGGTGGGCCAACATGTAGATTATACTACCTACCTTTAACTCAACCAGTCTTCCCACAGTGGGCAAGTGCCTTCAAAAACGTCCTGCATAGTCACAGACTACAACATGAATGAGCCTCGAGGACATTATGCTAAGTGCAAGAAGCCAGTCACAGACAAATACCGTATGATTCCATATCTATGCGGTGCCTACAGGAGTCAAATTCATAGCGACAGAAAAGCACTTACCGGTGGAAAGCAGGAGGGGTGAAGGGGAATGTTTCATGGGGTTAGAATTTCTTATTCAAACAGAGCCATGGAGGGTATGACCAGTTTCACAAGATGAAAAAATTCTGGAGACCTGCTTCACAACAAAGTAAGTAAATTGACACTACTGAATTATACACTTAAAAAATGGGTAAAGTGGTAAATGTTACGATATGTGTTTGCCCACAATAAAAAAAGAATTCCTGCATAAAATTTTCACAGATTGGAAAAATAGCAATACTGCCTGCAAACACAACAAGGAAACAATACAAATGCTAACTAGTCCTTCCACTCTAAGACTATCTTCATGAACGCCAATCCAAGTTTCAGAACCACAGTCATCAATTTAGGCTCGAAAAGAAATGCAGTTACCAAGACTATTTTATTTACAAAATAGAATTAGAGACGTCCATGCTTTTCCATCAACAATTAACTTTCACAAGATATGTAGTGTGCTTTGAAATTTTGTCTAGGGTTAATAAAGCCATCACAATTAACAAGATATCTAAAAGTATGGTTTATTTCTTTATTCATTCTCTCATTCTTTTACTTTTTACATTTTTGTATGTTTCATAAGAGCACTTAATATATTAGCACATTAGCACATATACATAATTTTAAAATAAAAAAATGTATTAGGCATACATGCTCAAAATTATTTCCTGAGAGAACACACTATCAGAATCGCAGGAGACCACTATTCCAGAGGACTGATTCACGGGGTCATTGTGGACGCTGTTCTATTATTCTGTCATGGATCTGTGGGAGGACGGAGGACAGTTTCCAAAAAGTGGATAACCTTTGAATGTTTGTTTTTAAATACTCATTGATGATTATTATTAGAACAATGACAGCTCATTGAGAGAAAGGCAAAGAAGAGAAGAAAACAGGATAGCCATGGGCTCAATACACGAATGGACAGAACAGTGCGGGGAGAAGATGTCACTATGGCATAATGGTGTATGTTTGGCTTGTTGCTCTCTCCGTTGACAACTTTGAAATGCATTAAGAGATGCAATTCTTAAAGGAGGGCTCAACATGCTGGCCCGTCTTGGATGTGGGCAGGCTTGTATCCACACTAGGGTCTACCGATGACCACTCACTCCCCAAGAGAGGAAGAGACCAGCACAAGGGGTGCTTCAAGGCAACCACTCTCAGATGCACGAGGACTCATGGCACCAGGGACTTCTCTGCACAACAAACAAGTGGGAGGAAATGTGAAAAAGAAAAGCCTAGGGATGACTGGCCATTTTGCCAGACTCAAGAAAAGAAGTGATATTTTTCTAAGGACCCTTAATGAAACAGCAAATATTACCTAATAAGGAAATTATTTACTTAAGAAGCTTAACTTTTAAAACAGGTGAAATTTCTTAATTAGCTTTTAAATATTAGAAACTTAGCCACATGTTGGATAGAAAAGTGTAGGAAACCTTGGGGGAAAGAGAAAACACATTTCCTTGTTATAATTTTACTTTCTTGTTTGGTTAGGATAAATGTTACTGAGTATCGCCAACCTCTGGGGTCCTCTTTTTACATGTCCTATGAAATTAAAAATAACTATTCACTTCTCTAGGACCTTGGTGGGGCCACAGGTATGGTGACATGGGGACAGATGACCATGTCTTTTGTTGCACCACTCCACAGTGCTTTTGGATTATAAGAGCAGGAAAAGCATAATCTCAAGTCGATCCAGATACAATCTCAGCTACCAAATAATCACAAACAAGTATTTAAAAACTAACATTCAGAAGACATTCCAGACCATCGGGTGAAGGACTGAAGTATGGGTGATGAGATATTTCAGTCTTGGCAAAGTCCACGACTGCCCTCAACTGGGGGCAGAAACCTTCCAGAGAAATGGACACTCCGTTCCCCCTTCCAATTCCATTACGATATGAAAATTACCTCATTTCAAGAGTTCTATCAGTTCACACTTTTTGGCTTCTTCCCCCGTAGATATTCTGCAAGGGAGTTTTGAATTTGTGGGTGATTACCTTCCTGCTTTATGATTCTCATTTGTCTTCCTTTTATTTATCAGGTGGCAGTTTAAGAGTAAAATATAAATTATGGCATTTAGTGGGTGATTGATTTTTCCGCAGGCAATGTTATAAATATGGCCAAGCAATTCCCTTTCAGAAATGGCATGAGGAGTAATTCAGTGAGGTGCTGAAGCATAAATTTCAGGCTATTTGCAAGGCACAAACAATATTCAAGCAGACTGATGCCTGGAATGTATAACTTGTGTTGAATTGTTCATGTAAAACAGCCCAGAAATGGATGTTGGATTTACAGACTGGGGCTGTTGATGGGTGTGTCAAGCTTGCTTGGCTTATGGTACAGAACAATGATCTGTAGGGCCTTCTCATATCCATCCCCACAAGGCACCTGCACCAAATCAAATGGAAAATGTTTCTCTATACATTATTCATACCTCACTTCATTCCAAAGATTGGAAGAAGGATGGTAAATAGTCTATGCCTGGGGATAATAGGGAAGTGGAGACAAGCCCTGGTAGACTGCACAGGGCATATGCAGTCACAATTCAGTGTCTAATGTCCCAGGAGACAAAGGCGAATCAATCTCTCTTTGCACAGGAATTGTCATATATCCCTATTTCAAATATAAACTACTTTAACATATTTAAACATTCAACTACAAATTAAACTATTTCTTTTACTTAATATTAACATCCGTAGTGGATTTTAAAATATGAATTAAAATATTTAAATCAACAATCTGCTTTCCGTATGCTAGATATATTTTACCTTCAACAATATGCCAGAATTTGCAATTTGGGGGGCATGATTCTGCACGAGGTGCCGTCTTACCAAAGATCTGCTTAGACTCTTTCTTATTCTGCTCTCAGCACAGTCAGCTGGATTTCCTATTTCAACACAGCAAACCATTTTTCAAGGTATTCACAGCTCAGCCTCTTTGGCTATAGTGCCTTTTGCTTGAATTTCATAGAATTTATCTGAAGTGTAATAGTCTCAGTGGAAACAACCCTGAACTATAGGATATTATAATTCTTTGCACCCCCACCCCGTCAGCTACCCTATTTTCCTTGACATTTTCACAAATGTCAAGAGTTCTTTCTGTCAAGATTCTTCCCAGCTTTTCTCATTTCTTTGGCTGCCATAAAATCATTTATTTTCCATATACAACAATGCATCCATTTCCAACTCACAAGGATTTAAATGGCAAACACAGGTTTCAAACCAGGAGTAAAAAACAAAAGATAGAACTTTCCTTCTCCAAACCTATCTGGACCATAAATCTTAACTTTTAGAGAGAAAAAGGGTGTCTGGCCCTTTGATCATATTAACTGATGAATGCACACCCTGAAATCCATTTATTCATCCAGTAACAGAAGCTCACAAAGTGCCAAAGTCATCCCTGCCCTCAAGAAGTTCACAGTGCAGACAGGACAATTCAGATAAATTAAATACAATCCATAATCCTTACCTGGGTCTGGGTATTTGTGTTCCCCCAAAACTCACATGCTGAAACCCCAGCATGCAAAGGCAGTGGCTTTAGAAGGCTGGGTGTTTGGGAAGTGATTAGGTCCTGAGGGTGGACTCTCATGAGTGGGCTCAGTGCCCTCATAAAAGAGACCCTAGAGAGCTCCCCTGTCCCTTCCTCCATGTGAGGTCACAGCGAGGGGACGGCTATCTACGAACCAGTAAGGAGGTTCCCGGCCGGCCACGCTGGCATCCCGATCTCGGACTTTCAGCCTCCAGAACTGTGAGCAATAAATTTCTGTTCATAAGCCACTGGGTCTGTGGCACAGTATGTGGTAGCCTAAACAGACCAAGACAATACTTAAAAACTGTGATCTTCAATGCTGTGTTTTCTAAAACCATCAGTCAAATATAAAAAGCCTGTATATATGCATCCTGAAATCCTTTTCCCCCACATGAAGCCTCTTCTAGAAGGCCCCTCCAAGTGAATGACAGGCCCCTGTGCTTGTGCTCTCCTGTTTTTTAGGAGTTCAAAGAGCACAATGCGTCCAGTGGACTGAGAACAGAAAGACCACAGACAGACTGTGAATGTCTCGCACCTAGGACAGCACCTCTCAGAAAGCACTGAGGGCAGAAATTAGAATTTGGAAAAATAATGCAGAGAATATGTTCCTCATAAAATCAGGGCACTTTCCATCACAAATGCCATGTTTCTTTTTCATCTTGATCCCATTATGGCACGAAACCTTTAATGAAATCAATTGTGAGTCACTTACTGGATTTTTCTTTCTGCAGAAAAATAATACATCATGCATTTTGTCATTCTTAAAATTCAAAAGAGAAAAACAGTGAGACTTCTTAATCCTGCAGCATTAGTTAATGAAATGCAAGATAGGGTAAACACATTTTATGGCAATCCATTGTAGCCACTCGCCCAGCACATTTTCATGCTCACCTGTGACTCTCCCACTTAGGAAAAGTTGAACTTTGACCCCAGTTACAACTGGTGTCTCTCTGGACCTAGTATCTCCAGATACAATAGTGTCTATCCCTGTACAATCCAGCAAAACCAGCTATATGGATCTTGCCGGATTTTCCCTATCTTCCCTGCAGGTACAGCCCTGAATGAGGTTACGATTACGTAAGAAATGGAACTGCCATTTGGCCATCTGTTGGTAGGCCTTTGGGGCCACTTACAAAATCCACATTTTAAGCAGTTACCCTCAGAATCTATGCAGAACACCCTCAGTGCTGAACTGCTCTAAAATACACAGTTCCTTACAAGCCTAATCATCCATCTGTTAGCATTTGTTTCAGTTCAGTGTTACAACACACGAAGCACACAGCTATGATAATTCTCATTTCAGGCCTGTTTCACCTTACTATTTGTCTCACCAACACGTTACCCAGATGCCTGACTTGGTAAGCCCCAAGCCTGAATTGCATAATATTTTTTAACCAGTGGCTACGTTTAGGGGGAAAAAAAATCATGTCGTTCCTGTGCCCCCACCCCTAGATGTAAGTGGTTATACCCTCCCTCCCATTGCAAATCTGTCTAGAACACTGCCATTCACTGCTTTCTTCTTTCTTCAGAGATTTAAGGCTTAGTTAGTAGCTTCTGACTATGTGGTTAAGGATAAACATGTGAATCTAAGATTCATCCTTACATGTCCTCTTGGTGTTCAAACTACACCTACAACAGGCATAACCATTCTGTTGTGGTCAACATCTGGATGGAAGGGAGGCCGGTAACCCTGGCGCCCCCTTGCAACACCCCATCCGAGCCAACGCAGGAGACCCATGACAGCCAGTCTCCTGTTAATATTAGCAAGTGTTAGGAAGATGTCTTCCCAAAGGGGTCTCAAGTCTAATTAATAGCTGTCAACTGATGCATTATGGAACAGAGGCCTCCCGCAGCCCCCCACAAATAGGGTGGGGGGTGGCATTTTTCAAATCAGCTCTCCAAATGTTTGTATTGCCATTAAAATCTTGCTCCTGGCTCTCCTAAGTCAGTTCTTTTGAAAACTACCTTAAAAACAGATATCTGAATGAAAAAGTGGGACTGAGTGTCATTTCTTAGGGCCCTTTTTGTCAATCCATATTCGGTGGCTGACCAAAAGGAATCTTTTTCTTTTCCTTCCTGTGAGGCTTCCAGATGAGAGAGAAGAGAAATGCATTTTGTAAGCTCCAGCCTTGGCAGTTAGGATTTCGGATCCAGCTAAGACACCTAAGCCTGCCTTTTGATCCCTGCTGAATTATTTCCCAGCTCATCTCCTAGAAGGCTCCAGGCACATCTGACAGGCTTTAACACTGCCACGTAGATCAGACGCCCCCACAGACCACCTCCACTCTCTCACTGTGCCCTAAATTTGGACTTTACTTTCCTCACCATACTTGAATTGCTTTTTTCAATCACATGCCATTCCCCCGAAAAAACGTCACGAGGGATAAAGAAGATGCTGTGCTGTAAAGTTGTCCGGCTGAAAACCAGCTGCAGGCTAAGGATCCCCTCCCACCACCTTCCCCTTAAAGGTTAAAGATCTGGAAGAGCAGAGCCCAGGGAGCATTTAGCCCTTTGGGAGCCTCTCCTCCCTGCCTGGCTCACTTTTTGGCCCAAGGGAGCAGATGTGAGCCCAGAGTTTCTGCAGCAGGCACTAAGCCTGGCCAGCTGGAGCAGAAACTATATGCCCACCAGACTTTTAAAAAATCCCAAAGTCAGAGAAATATGCAAATCCATTTCTGTGGTCCTCTGCAGTAATTAGTGACATGAGTAAGTGATCATCTGAAATCCATCCCTGCCCTAGAGTTATTAAGGCTAGAAGCCACATGCAATTCATCCAACTAAAGAAGCTTGGTTGAGGGGAAGAGGGGGCAGGATGGATCCAGTTCTCTACCCAGAAAGGAGCTTCTGTTCAATTTTATTAAATGTTTTAAGCAGATTTAAGTTTTAGTCAAAGGACAAATTCCTGCTCTCTGAGGAACAAATCCCCAGAAACTTGGAGATCATCCAAAGGGCTGGTCCCCCAGCTGGTGGCCAGAGGCCAGGGGCTACCCCCAACGTGAGTGGGGCATGGGTGCAGACGCGCAGGAGGAAGGGGACAGGAGCTGGAAAGGATCTGGCAGGCAGCAAAGGGAGGCAGAAAAGCGAGGTGTGCACATTGTGGGATTTTATCCGCATTAAAGGAACGAAGGCAGAGGGCCTAGGAATGTGTCTGATAGGCCACGGGGGCAGAGTCACAGCCACAGAGATGCCCCAGTGCCCGCTCAGTAGAACGAGGTTGTGACCTAGTGGTGGGATGGGCTTGGGATATCTACAATTAGGCAGACACCACACAGCTAAGACATTCTGGAAAGCTCATGAGTACCACCCCTGACAGGACCCCAGCTGAAGACGGGTGACAGCCAAAGGGAGAGCCAGCCAGAAGAGCCTCCGGGCAGCTCGCAGATCCAAGAAAGGGGGCCCCAGGCTATCCTGGTTTCCAAGTCCTATAGGAAACCATTAAGTTGTATATTTTTTAAAAATCCACCCCACATAACCTCCCTCCTTGGAAGTAAGGTGAGCTTTCACAAATACAGAAGCTCTGAAAGCTCAGGGGAGCAGAAGTCCGCACCAAGCGTGAAGGAAGAGGAGTCCTGGCGCTCCCCACCATCTCTGGTTCGCAGCCCCAACTTCCTCCTCCTTGCCTCTAACACCCGCCTCCAAACCCACTGTTCCGAGGACTCCCTCTGCCTTGGGGCATCAAGATCCACCTGGTGGTCTGCCGCCTAGCACTGCAGCCCAAGTCCTGACTCCCTCACTAGCTGGTGACTCTGAACCAGCTGACCTTGAACTGCCCTGTGCCTGTTTCCTCATCTGTCAACTGGCAATAATAATAGCCCCTCTCTCACAGGGTCATTGAGAGGCTCAACCCAGGGAACCCAAGTGGAGCCCTGGACACTGTACCGGGCACCTAGAGGGCAGGGCGAGCGTGCAGCGTGGGGTCACAGCTGCTGTCACTGATGGAGGCTTTCAGCCTTCTGTCTCCCTCTGCACACCCACCCTTGGCTCCATCCCAAACCCCACTCCTAAATTTTATTAGCTTTGCCCACTCCTTCGTCATATTATGTTTATATCAAAAGTCATCTGTCAGAGCTAAAAGCAGTAAAGAGGCATTTTATTTCTGAAGTTGTTAATTCTACTCTAGACTTCCAAAAAAAGATCACCCATCTGTAAAAAAAAACAATCAAAAAGAAAAGATAAAAGATCTTTGAAAGTAATTATTTAAGTGTCAACACAAAGGAAATGAAAATGGGCTTGTCTGGGTTATCACGTTGAATTAGAGGGCGGTACTGTCCCAACCCAGATCTGCCTCCTTTAAAAGAAAGAAAGAGACTAGGGTCTTTTTACAAATAAAATGAGCTATCAGTTTGGCCTGACAAAATACCTTCTCTGTAAACCTATTCAGACAAGTGACTTTCAGCTGAAAATCGGAGATCGCCTTCTGCCGGAGCCTGTCCCCGCCTGAGCCCCACCCCTACACACACAGGCTCCCCTGGTTCACAGGGCTCGCTGTTCTTGTCCTGGCGCACTCATAGCTGCCACTGTGCATTGCACAGGCAGCGCCTCCCCACAGCCAGGTGGAGAAACCCTTTCCCCACGTCTCCTCCAAGGCTGCCTTTCACCAGATGGCCTGCCTGCTAACACGCTGAAAGGCATCCAGACCCACACAAACACGCGGAGACACGCTGGAAGAGGCACCACTCCTGTGAGAAACGAAAACAATTGGCTTTCTCTTCTCAGGGCCAAAACCCAAAGCACTTTCCAAAGTCACAATTAAATCAGAAGCAAACAATTCATCCCTTTCTCATTCTAAGGCAAATTTTTTAAAACTTACAAACTTCACCCGTTTCTGCCCTTGCCACTCTAACCAAGATAGTACTGTACTGTGGGACCTCAATGCAGTTAAGTGCAGGGCAGATCAGTTCTTCTGCGCCCTGGACCACCTTCCTATTCTCTGGCACTAACTGCCGCACGGCTCCAAGGGCCCCCCTCACCGGGGGCAGCACTCACCTCGCTCATGGTTCTTTTTCACGGCCGTTCCGGGATCCCCACCGCTCAGCTCCAAGAACACGCTCAGGGGCTGCTCTTCCACCAGGCCTGGCTTTTCTCTTAAAAAGGGCTGCCTGGTGGCATCATGCCTCCCGTAAGCCAATGGGATGCATTCACCTGTCTGAATGCTTGCGCAGATATCCGAGAGCACAAAGGGCCACCTAGTGGAACAAAGGAGGAAGGCGTGCTGGGTCCCTGCTCCAAATTCTGCCAGGCAGGGGAGGGTCTGCTAGGTTAAAAAGTGAGTCAAACACGGAGAAGCCAAGATCATCACAAGTTTGCCATTGTTCATTAATTCACGGATTTAGACATGTGGAAAATACATCTTCACTATCAGCAGAAAGGTTTGTTTTCCCAAGGAAGAGCAGTTCTGAAAACACCCGTGTGTGCCGTCAGCATCTCTCCTTGTCTTCTCGGGCAGCGCAGCTTCCCCCGACCTGTGCGGCACCATCCCAACCTTCAGAGTTGAACTTTTTCCACTTCCGGTCCCTGCTCCCAAATCTGCCAGCCTGCTCAGACCCGTGGTCCTTTCTCCCCTGACCGGAGCCCGTGAGCAGGGCCAGGACATCAACGGGGGGCATCACTCGGACAGGACAAGCGAGGAGCCCTCAGCCTTCCCCGTGGCTGTCGTGACCTCACCAGTGCTGGAAGGAAGGCTCGGCTCTCACCCCAGAATCTGCCAAAGGCCCTGTGCCTCAGCCTGTCCCACCTTTCAGGGCAGAAGTTCAGTCCTTTCACCCCTTCCTAGACTCATGAGAGTCTGAAGAGTCTTCACAGCATCTAAGTGGCCCCTTGACTTGCACAAGGAGACGTTACAGCCTGGGTCTGTGGCCGATGCACAGAGTGAGGGGCATGAGGTTGCCTGTCTCCTGGGCCCATCACTGGTCGGGCGACCTCCTGCAGCAGGCCAGCTCCAGCGGGCCTGACCCCCAAGGGAGCTCAGGGTGGGCGCAGTCTGCCCAGTCAAGCCAAGACTCCACATGGAGAGCAAGTAACTCCTCAAATGCCAATGGCCTCCTGGAGATGCAAACGTTGCCTGCCTGGAATACATGAATGAGACATTGGGTAGTTGTTACAAATCCTCAGACGCCCCTTAGGGCCTCACCATCCCCTCAACACAGAGAGACGCAACAGCTGCCTGTGGTCCCAGGGAGGGGAGGCCCCAGCTCCAAGTCCTTCCAATGGTTTATCTGGCCATCACCACCACGGCCTCTCCTCCACCAGCTCTTCCCTCTCACATCATGCTCATGGTTTTCAATCCCACCCAGGTCCTCCTCCTCCAGGTTTTCTGTTCCCAGCAGCCACCCACACCTCTCCACCCCTACAATCGAGACAACTCTAATTCTCTTCTTGTTCTGTCATTATGGTTCAGGAAGTGATGGGTCCGGGGTAGAGTCCCGCAGTCTCTGCCCTGCAGCCGCCCTGAGACAGAAATGCCCTTGGGACACCTGTGAATATTTGAGTCACCTACTGTTTAAGCCAAGCAGCTGGATCCACAGAAGCTACCTTCCTGAGCTTGGAAGAAGAGGAAGGAAGTGGTGCCAAACCTAAGGTTCACACCCATGGCGCGGCTGCTGCTTGAACCCGAGCCTGCACCTGCCCAGACTCTGTGCCCTGGGGCCCAGGCTTGTGCTTCTCTGGCCCTGCCCCGCCGGCAGCTCCCTAATTCCCGGGAGAGGGTTGATGAGCTTCATACCAAAGAATGAAATCTGGTAAAAGGAGAGGATACGAGCCCTCCTAGGGCACCATGGAAGCTGGGCCTAGGAACATGGTTCTTTGTAGAACATTCTCACCAAATGGACATTTTAAGATGGAACCAGGATGGATACGTAAAATCAGCAGTGTGAGTACTCGATTGAAACTTGAAAACATCCCCCAGTGTGGGTTTTTGCTGGGGAGCCTGGTTCTCCCTTGGGACAATGAACAATAACAGCTTTTCAACAAAGGTTGCAGGAGGCAGAGAAGGGGGATGGCAGAGAGGGAGACTCAAATAACATTTGTGTTCTGTTACCTAGCCAGTCCTAGAGGGTGGATTACGGGCCCAGCGAGAAGATTCAAGTGTCGCCTGACACCTTCCTCCCCCTGCTTCCCCAGGTAGTCATCCTCCCGCCCTGCTCAGCATAGGACCTTCTCCCCTTGACCTCCAGTCCTCTAGCCTGGGCCCCCACACCCAGGACAGCCACCCTCCTCAGGTCCAACTCATGGAGCGCAGGGAAGGCCAACATGCCCACCAGGGAGCTGAGACCAGGAGCCCTGGCCAGAGCCCTTGTCCGGGCTGCATGGACACAAGTGAGCCCAGACAGGAGGCACAAAGCACAGGCCTCCCGAGGCACATGGGGACCTGTCTGCTAAATTTATAGCCACTTTACACAGGAATTTGTCTATGGAAAGGCCCCTCTCAATGGGAAGATATACATGCACTATAGCAACTCACATTCCATGGAATAGACTCTCTCTCTTTCTATATGTATATATAATGGACTCTCTCTATATAATGGACTCTTTCTATATAAATTACACGTATTTATATATCCCAACCACACAATTCATTTGCAGACTAGCAGAGCATCTGCCTGCCAGCGCACCCTAGAGCATCTCCTTATCTTCCCACACCCCCACCCCATCCCCTCCATCCCCAGATACGCACATGGGAGGAGGCCTTAGGACCCCACAGGTGGTTAGAATGGGGGCAGGACAGAGGGCGGGTCTGTAGATGGACAGCAGAGTGAGGGAAGGGGAGCAGGGCTGGCTCCTCTGCGGCAGGAGTAAAACACACCCTCCCTGGCCTGTCTGACCAGGGATGTTCAACACCCGGTGTTGGAGGCAGAAGACAAGGTCTCCCAGGGGGACCCTGACAGGTGTGGATTTGCAGTCTGTGCGTAGGCAGGGGGAACACGAGGAGGGGACACAGAGAATCAGCCTGTGCTCTGTGGCCAGTCTCTGTGCAGACATGAAATTTCTCATAACAGATGCACATTTGCAAAAGCTTGGGGCTTGGGGAGCAGTGAACAATTGCTGAAGAGGGGCAGGACTGGGGGTGCTCAGGCTGGGCTGTGGCTTTGCTGAGTGGAAAGTGCAATTGTTTGGGACATATCAGGGAGCCGCAAAGGCTATGGAAGAGAGGGTGGGTGGTGTTAAAGGCTGAATTGTGTCCCCCCAAAATCATATATTGAGGTTGTAACCTCAGTACCTCAGAATATGACTGTATTTGGAGATGGTGTCTTAAAAGAGGTAATTAAGGTAAAATGAGGTCATGATTGGTCTAATCCAACAGGACTGGTGGCCTTATAAGAAGAGGAAACCTGGACATGGACACATTACAGAAGGAAGACCATGTGAGGACCCAGGGAGAGGATGGCTGTCTACAAACTAAGGGAGAAGCCTCAGGACAAAGCAACTTCAAACTTCCAGCCCCCAGCCTCCGGAGCTGTGAGAAAATAAATGTCTTCTGTTTAAGTGCCCCAGTCTATGGCACTTGGCTATGGCAGCAGGAGCTCAGACGGGGGACACAGAAGCTCTTGGAGACTTTCAGGGAAACGGGAGCAGGATCCCACAGGGAGTGGGCTCAGTGTTTGCCAAGTGGCGTGCACTCTAACCCTATTAACTGCTCCCAGGGTAGCCTTAGGTGAATAGTTTCCTCCCGCTAAAGAGTAGTGGAGTTGTGTCTCTTTTGGAGAACACAAAGGAAATGTTGAGTCTGGCCACAGAGGGAGTAGCCAATGCTCTTGGGAAATCGGTGCCCATGGGTCACACCCAACACATCAGGATGTACACCCCACATGGTTCCACGTATGCCCCCTAGCCAGCTCCACAGGCTCTCTGGCACTGAACGCTCCATCCGTCATCTCCCAGGGTGGGCCCCTGGACCACAGCTCCGTACTCATCCATTCCCTTGGGACAGTGGTGCCAAAAATAACAGCCATCAGACCAAGGATTGCACAGACTTCCTGGACCTCATCTCAGCTCCCAAGACACCAGGACAGATGGTCTTTAAACCTTCCATGTGGTCCTTACAGGCAGTCAAGTTTGAAAATTACTGCTGGAAACAGGAATAGGATGGGGACGGACGGACGGACGGACACACACACACACACACACACACACACACACACACACACACCCCCACCCCACATCCACTCCTTGAAAACTTTTGCCTCCCTGCTGCCTCCGGCCTACCCACATCCTTCCTTTTAGGATCTGCAAGACCACTGTTGACTGGTACACGTACCAATCCTATTTAAACAGCTTCAATACATCCCTATCATATGAGTCTTCTTATATCAGCCATGTGTAGACGGAGTCATGAACCGAAGCTTAGGACTTAAATCCTGGATATAAGCAATGGTTTTTCATATGACCCTGGTGCAGTCTCTCCATTGGTCAGTGTCTCATTTCCTGCACTGGTAATACAGAAATATTAAAACTGCACATCTGCCAACCTATGCAAAAATATATACACCAAATATATTGAGCTGCAGGATAAATTCTGAAGGAACTTCAGGAGAATTAGATCTACAGCTTCATATATTAGATCTTGGGGAGTATTTCTACCTTGCTGAACGAAAATACAGACATGTGGTTCTATAATTTATGAAAAAAATATATAATATGGATAGATTATTTTCATCTTCTTGGAAGCGTGATCCTGCCTGAAGATGCAGAGTTGAACTAGGCCATCTTTCAAAATCCTCCTTTGGGATTATTTATAGGGACACTACGTATTGATGGCCTAGGGCTTTTCATCAGACTTTTACACCAAATGCATCATTTGTATATGATTTCAGGGGCATGGGGAGTTGAAAAAAAATCCACCTCCTGCTTCATTTTCCCACCTTTGCTTCTCTACCTCGTCATGTGCCACCAGGTGCAGACTCAGCGGGTCCTAATCCCTGAACGTGGAAGGCTTCAAGACAGAGAGAGCATGCGGTCCACTCCTAGAAGAGAGGCTTCATGGCCCTACAACAGTGGCGAGGCTCTTAGGTCCCACCTTCTGTCAGCCTCCCCTACCAGAAGCTGACTAGTCCTTGCCTGTCTGCTGAGGCCCCACCCTGAGGCTCAGCATTCCCCCAAAATGGATGAACCTGGTGGGCTCCTGCTTTCACCCCCCACCTGGTTTCCTGCTGCCTTGCACTTTAACCCTTCCTACAGATTCTAACTCTGCCAAACTCCAGGTCACATGGCACAAAGCCAAGAGGCTACCCATGCTGTATTCAAAGATGTGGAAAGGTGACATTCTGCAAACCTCCCCTGGACACATCTGTTTATTGCAATGATTTATTCATATGCTTGTTCACACACGTTTTGTCTCTCCTCTCCTTGACTTTAGCATCTTGAAAGAGGATGAGGCCACCCACTGATTTCTCTCTTCTGTTGCCCACACCTGACACTGAGTCGCTCTCAGAGCTACTTCTGACGAATGAGTATTCTATCAGTCAATCAGCGTGAACCTTCTGTATAAAGAAAGCTCTTTTTTCCTATGAAATTAGATTCACTTTCCCAAGCCAATATGTAAGAATTTTCTCTTTTGACAATGAGAAAAGGTAAAACATTAAAAATTTTTCTGGTGAAATGGACCTGCTTTAATCCTAGACAGCTGTGTTTTATTGCCTCTTTAAAGGAAAAATGGATTCACAGAAATGGTCAGCTGTGGCCTGCCAAGGTTTTAGCAAGTAATATTGCACATCTGCCACCCTGCCTTGCTTCTTCATCCCTGACCTGACACGTGTGTCTCTCCCGTGGTCACCCTTATCTGGCCGTGCTGGATGCTGGATGGGTACATTTTATTATCTCTCGAAAGGATTGAATGTTTGTTATCTTTGGGCGCTGCTTTCCTCTCTCTCCCTCTCTTTCCTTCTCCCTTTCCCACCCTCGCCTAAAATAACTTGTGTTTACATCCCACTTGACCCTGTATGCGGTTACTGCCCCTTTAAGGCACCAGCCCGCAGGAGAGACAAGAGATGGTCTGGGAGGCAGATGT
The DNA here is from genome assembly GCA_032199065.1 of Smutsia gigantea. Taxonomy (NCBI): domain Eukaryota; kingdom Metazoa; phylum Chordata; class Mammalia; order Pholidota; family Manidae; genus Smutsia; species Smutsia gigantea. Next base: position 150,858 of record JAVSCE010015959.1, read on the forward strand.
GGCCAGGGCGATTCTGTCCCCCGTATTCTGTGGGACTGTCTCGTCTCATCTTCGAATTTAAAGTGCTGCCTCCTTACCTGAAGCTGCGCTATTCTTATGGCCTAAATGATTCCCTGTTTGTGGATGAAAAGGTCATCTGATAACCCGCAGTCCCCTCAGCCCCGTTAAGTGTCCATACCTGTCCTGGAGTGGGGACTGGCGGATGGCTCGCAGAGCCCGTGTGTCACCCCGGCAGCTCTCTCTTTGATGAAAAGGTCAGTGGGCACCTGTATTCAGAGAGCCCCTGTCCTGACGCATCCGCGCTGGGTGCCAGCTGAAGGCCCTCTGCGGGCGGTCCTTCCTCTGCAGCCAGACTGCTTTCAGAGCTGGGCTTCATTAAGTCCTTAATTACTCTTCCTGTGCTCCCTTCCCACGCGAGTGAACTCCTCTAAGACACTCCAGCAACCGCTCCCCAAATCCCCAAGCAGTGACTCTGCAGAGCCAGCCCACTTGCCTGGTGTTTAGGCTAAATTGTGCCTCCCCACCCCAAAATTCATATGTTAAAGCGTTAACCCCAACGTGACTGTATTTGGGCATAGGGCCTTTCATGAGATAATTAAGGTTATAAGGTCTACAGGTGGGTGGGGCGCTAACCCAATGGGGCCAGTGTCCTGATAAGAGGAGACCCGAGGGGAAAGGCCATGCGAGCACACAGGACGAAGGCGGCCAGCCACACGCCTCGGAGAGGGGCTTCACGGAATCCCAGCCCCCGGGCACCTCGGTCTTGGACTTTCAGGCTCCAGAGCTGTGAAGAATGAATTGCTGCTGTTGAAGCCGCCCAGGCGGTGGTCCGCTGTTATGGCGGCCTGGGCAGACTCAGGCATCTGGAGCCTGGCTGACATGCTACAGGGGACCCCAGGCCCCAGCCTCGGGGACTGAAGCACTCTCTCACCAGCTGCTGAGTATTGGTGATGGACGCAGATTTTGATTCTGTCCGCCTGGGCCGCTCTCGCCCCAAGGGAGCTGCCTCACCAAGGTCAGCACGCCCTTTAGGGGACACGTACTCGTCCAGCAGAGTGCGGGCCCCCTTGTCCCAGTGTGGGACAGCTGCAGGGTCCCCCACCCCAGCTCTAAAGCTGCTTGTGGGATCAGTGGACGCATCTTCTCTGCCCGAATCCCAGCCCCCTCCCCGTCTGCCCCTCCTTCCCCTTCACTCCCCCAGAGCGTGAGGACCCCGCCTCAGAGTCGGCCTCCGGACAGCCATACCAGGGGTGCTGGAGTAAAGCAGGCCCTGCCTGGAGCTGGATCACCTGCGGCCTGCCTGGCAATGAGAGCCCCTCAAGGGTGGAGCACAGAGACCCCCAGCAGTGGGCAGCGGTTAACACGTTCACCCCTGCGAGGTGGGGGCCAGACGTCAGACATTTGAGAGACAGGCGGGGAGGGAATGCTGAGGACAGTGAGATGAGGTGGCTGCGTGGGGAGTCGGGGCTGCAGGGTGACGACCCAGCGATGGAAGACGATGTGAAACCCGGCGGCCTCCTGAGCGGAATACAGAGATTCTCCCCCAGGGCTACAGGCAGGAAAGGCTGAGGAACGGGCCCAAGACAAATCCTCAGGTAGGGAGGCAGAAGGAGCCTGAGTCGTGGGTAGATGCGCTTGAACATCTTGAATTCCCAGCTCCCTCTGCACACTCTGGGCTCTCAGGACAGCCTTGCCCTGTTGAAGCCCTGAACGTCAGCCCAGGAGGTCCTTCCTCTAAGCTTCTACACTTTAATGATCTGGTGTATAATCATCCGGTGGGCAGTGCTTCCTGCAATCACTACCTCCGTGACACCTTGGAGTCCTCTTTCTGTCCCTTTGGTCTTTCTGTCCCTTTGGTCAACCAGTCAACAACTTTAAGCCTCACTGTCAGCTCAAATATTAACTCCTGTCGGGGCAGGAACTGGTGTGGCTTCTGCCACCTGACAAGCCTGCCTGTGTGGCCCCCGGATGCCTTATTACACTTGGTGCTCACAAAAGTGAATAATGTGGGTAATTTTATCAGCCTTGTTTGTACAGATAAAGAACATGTGGTTCAGAGAAGCTGGTAATTTGCCCAAAGCCCCACAGCTAGTAACTGTGAAGTCTTGTTTTTAGTAACAAGCAGTCTGATTCCAAAATGCCTGTGCTTGACTGCACGATAATGATAATATGCCTAGATTCATCGGTATCGAAGGAAATGTCCGTTCAGGGTTGAGGGGTTGTTAGGAGTCAGAAATACCACATACGGGGTCAGTCCATGATCCCAAGCACATCCAGGGGAAGGTAACGTGGCTCCTGTGGGAAGAGAGAGTCATGCACCTCAGACAATGTCTATGTGAGAATCCCCAAGGGATCTGGAAATAAAAACACCAGTGAAACAGATGATTTAGCTGCTGTTACTCACCCACAATATTAATTTTCAATTCCCTGAATTCAGACAATGCAATTATTCTCTCTCAAGAAAAATAGCTCCTGTAGCAACAAAATATAAAAGTTGGATGATGGTGTTTCTCTTTGAGTATAACTAATATGGTGGATACCACGGTTCTTTCATGCTCCTTAATAGAGTCTTTTTCCTGTATTGGGGTTATGTTAGGCAAACACACAGGACAAAGATTTGGGGTGGTGGCTGGAGAAAAGGGTACACAGAAAGTAACCAAAGTATATTCCAAGAGGAAACTTCTACTGCATGGAATTGTACAGCGCTTAGTGAGTCAGGAGTGAAGAATTATTATATGTGGTCATCACCATGCAGGACTCACTCACGAGTCCATAGAATGCTGGGAAACTGCACTAACATCTTTCAAGATGAAAGCCCAAGTGATGTCCAAAATTGATCCTCAAAACCTCCGTGTCATTTTAATGACTGGAAGACTGGAAAACATTAGGGTAAAAAGGGATATACTCATTCCATTCAATATGAATTCTTGCTTTAAATAATTCCAAATACTAAATCATGCTGGGGAACTTATTACCAATATTGTAAAATTAGGGAAAAAAATCTCAGTTAAATTCAGTGAACTAAAAGTCTTTAGAAAAATGTAATTCCCTAACTAAGCAGCTGAGGGGTAGACCGCAAGAACCATGTTCCCACCGGAACAGCCACGGAGGTACTTGCCTCATAAATGAGGTATTTTGACTAAGGCAATTGTGGAGAATGAAGCTAAAAATGCATAAATGCCATCATATAGTTGGATCCCAAAAGGCAAGGCCATTTTCATCATGTAGAGAAATTAACCAGAAAAAAAGCCCTCATTCCTTTTCTGAAAAATAGCTTTTGCAACCAGCCACCTGCAAGTCAAAAATATCTTGGATGATAACATGCTATTCAGTGGCCCTGTTTTGGCTTGACCAATCCAAGGGCCAGAACATCATTATAGCAACAGTGCTACCCAAAATATTAAAGTTAGGCAAGTTCACTGCCCACTCTGCCTCAAGCACATATCCCTTAACAGTAATAGTAATGCTTTATTAAGATCCATGGGGACATGTAATTCTCCCAGGTCCCATTCATCCTTAGGTCTCTAGGGCCATCAGAAATCCCTGAATCTACATGAGGCATGTGGGAAACGTGAGAATTCCAGCCTAGGGTGGGTAGGGATTTGGATCATATATGAACAGCCACCGGAAGGGGCTTTACCCTGGGGAGACGAGAGTGGGCCAGCAGTGGGGAGGAAGGGTGTCTCCGTGGTAGCCTAGGAGTGGAGCCTCACCGTAAGTAAGATTTGGCATAAAGACCAGTGACCTGAGGAGGCTGGAGAGACGGTGGACTCAAGACACACAAAGGCAGGAGCCAGAAAGTTCCCAAAGAATCACTGAGTGCAGGAGAGGGAAAGAGACCCAGAGCAGGGAATGGAAAAGTTCCCAGTCCAAGTGAATCGTGCTTCAAATGAGAGGAGTTAGGCAAGGCCAACACCCGGGAGTCAGGCGGCCAGGCTGCAGTGCAAGGTAGAGAAGAGGCACCCTTCTGGACATTGATGAAGGGGAAGAGCTCCACCTATGGGACCCTGGATTGTCCTGTTATGTGTGGAAATTCTTGCAGATGAAACCACTGAGCTAAGGGGTTCACTGGGAGGGAATCCATGGGCACCAGTCCTGGCTGCCTGAGAGCTGACTCAGAGCACAGATGCCAGGAATGTGTCTCCCATTCCAGCCATTGAATCTCCAGTGGAATGCAGAGTGTGATTATGCTATTAGGCCTGCATATTAGCCTGGACTCACTCACCTTGGGAAGTCAGGAAAACCAGAGTACAGTTTCCAAAGCAGACAAACAGGGACATTCCCCTCGATCTGGATCCAGAGGCCTGGGCAACAAGGAGGTCTTGCTTGGCTGTGTTAGTCCCTGCCTCCCTTCACAGTGCCTGTGTTTTGGTCACCTTATTCATCTGTGAAGGGCCTCCGGTTTTAGGCTTCAGGAGGGGTGAGACTTTTTGCAAGGAGGAGGGACCAAAGAGAGTTGGTTAGTAGATGAAGTAAGTGGCATGAGTCTGTCCCTTTCTGGTCCCTGGATGAGATGGCTGGCAGAGTGAGGGACAGAAACTGATGGGAGTGCACTGTCTCTTCTGAGAGCTGCACCATCATCTCCATGAGTCCCACCATCATCTCCATGAACCCCACCATCATCTCCATGAGCCCCACCATCATCTCCATGAACCCCACCATCATCTCCGTGAACCCTACCATCATCTCCATGAGCCCCACCATCATCTCTGTGAACCCCACCATCATCTCCATGAGCCTCACCATCATCTCCATGAACCCCACCATCATCTCCATGAGCCCCACCATCATCTCCATGAACCCCACCATCATCTCCGTGAACCCTACCATCATCTCCATGAGCCCCACCATCATCTCTGTGAACCCCACCATCATCTCCATGAGCCTCACCATCATCTCCATGAACCCCACCATCATCTTCATGAGCCCCACCATCATCTCCATGAACCCCACCATCATCTCCATGAGCCCCACCATCATCTCCATGAGCCCCACCATCTTCTCCATGCCCTGCACTGACTTCTCTAGGAACTGTTTTGGTGAGATCCTAGACAAGGGATGGTCAGTATCTGGTATACCCACTCAAAGGAGATCTGATGAGGCCAGGTGCAGAGCAGAGCAGGTTGAGAAGCCTGGTGGCAGCAGGTGGCTCAGAGCCAGCACATGGGCCATTGCTGCCTGGTCCTGGAGCCAGCACCTGGAGGGTCTGAAGCTCTGGGTGCATCTGGAGAGCTCTCCTCAGCTTAAGCATGGGCCTTCTGTGGTGGTGGTGGTGGTGAACCTGTGACACACTGTTTACAGGCGGTGGTTGGGGACAGGAGGGAGCCAGAGCCTGAGAGGAGAGGAAGAGCAGAGGCACCTCTCACAGAGCTACCAACAGCAGGAGCGCCCTCAGGGGCTCTCAGGAATTCCCGGAGGACACTTGGGCAGGAGCTCATTTCCAGCCATGAGATCAGCAGGGATGAAGTGACCAGAACTGGTTATTGCAAGTGAGTGTGACACTACTTAAAGTCCCAGCTTGCTGAGTCCTTAAATGTGTGGGTCTCTCCACAGGCCAGCAGGCAGAGGAGATGAGGCTGGAGGAATGGAGCGCCAGGAGGAATGGAGCTGCAAGGGCTGCCTCATGAATCAGATAGAGTCCTGGTCCTTCTGGGTTCATTCTCACTGTGACATCCACCAGCCTAAAGTTTCTTGAATATTAATTTCCTGTTGAAGCAAGAGAGATTGCAGGAAAGGATCCTCTGTGTGCAGATGGCAAAGGGAGAATGTGTGCCCTGAAGGCAGCAGGGATGGCCGTGGGGTCAGCCAGAGAGCATGAGGGAACACGCACTCCTCTATAAAAAGGAACAAGACTTTATTCTCCCAGTGTCAGTCCTGGGGAGTTTCAGGTTTTATTTCCGTTTGTTTGGGTAGATGGCATTTCCTTTTCACACCTGTGACTAAGAGTATAACCATTCCCTCAGGAAGATGAGGGTGCTATTTCATCCCACGCGTACCCAGTCACCCCCACATCCCTGAGCTAAGCTGAACTGAGAGGAGGTGGAGTGCTTACAAGCCTGGGCCCGGGTGGGGATGGCGGTTTGTTCCGCAGAGCAGAGGCAATGCAGGATGAGGGATAAGAGTGGCCAGCTCCCACAGAGGACCGACTGCACTCAGCCCTCCTGCACGTCATCTCATTTACGTCTCACTGCTTCCGAGTCGTGTTGGAGGGTAGAAAACTGAGGCTCACCGCCACCAGGCTCTTCCCCTGGCTCTACACGAGCAGGTCCTGATTTTCACTGCCAGGCAGCCCTCTCGGGTCACTCCTGCACGATTCTGTGTGAACACAAGGTCCTGGGACACCAGCCCATCTCAGATGCCATAGACTTTGTTTGTTTTCCCTTGTCCTCACCTGCCTGCTTCTTGAATGTGAGGTAAGCCCCCAAAAACCAAAGGGAGGGCATCAGCATGGAAACCAGAAATCAAGCAGTCACTGGCTCATGTTTGGCTCCACGGCTACACCTGCTGACCCTTGGCATCACAGAGATCACATTGAGAACATTTTAGGGGCCAAACACCTTGTTTTAGTTCCAAAGCATGTTCACATACCTTATGACATTTAATCCCACCACGATCTAAGAATAATGAGCCCATTTTAAATACAAAAAAAAAAGGAAGTTCAGAGGACTGAAGCGACCTGTCTGCATTAGTTTCCTATCGCTGCTGTAACAAATTACCACACGCATGGTGGTTTCAGACAGCACAAATCTAGTATCTTACAGTCTGGATGTTAGAACTCTGAAATGGGTACATGGAGCAGATTTCTTCTGGATGTTTCAGGAGAGACGCCATGTCCTTGTCTTTTCCATCTTCCAGAGGCTGCCAGTTCCTTGGGACCTGGCCCTGTGTCACTCCAACCGCTGCTTTGCTGTCATGTCTCCTTCTCTGACCTTCCTGCCTCCTCCTCCCACCTTTTGAGGACCCCAGTGACCTCAGTGGGCCCACACAGACAATCCAGGAAAATATTCCCATCTCAAAATCTTTAACTTAATCACATCACAAAGCACCTTTTGTCATATGAGGTGACATACTCACACGTCCCACCTTTTGTCATATGAGGTGACATACTCACACGTCCCTGGAATCAGGATGTGTACCTGTGTGTGGCTGTCATTCATCTACTGCCCACATGGCCCTATCCCACAAGTCAGAAATGAAAGAGGCAGGGTCCCCACAACAGCAGCTAAAATGCCTGGAGCAGAGAAGACTCGTGCATGAACGTGCGTGCACCAGGGCTCCTGGGCAGACAGGCTATTCCCCCACCCACCAGCCCCCCCGTCTTTAAATTCACTCTGTCCCTCCCTCTCTCCCACTCTCTCTCTCTCTCTCTCTCTCTCTCTCTCTCTCTCTCTCTCTCTCACACACACACACACACACACACACACACACACACACACACACACTGCTGTCATGAGGTTGTAGACCACGAGAAATCCCCATTCTACTAACAGGCCCTTCGCTCAGCCTCCCGAGGTATGATAGAAGATAAATGAATCAATGGGATGCAGACCTGAATAATCCAGACCAATGCCTGAGGCAAAGCCAGGGCCTCTGCAGGAGGAGTTACAGTTACAGAACACTGGAAGTCGTCTAAGATGCTGATGAGTCCCCCAGAAAGTCAACTCTGGCAAAAAAGTTTCAGAAAAATCTCTTAGGTCAAAGAATTTCCCCAGGTGTCTGATGAGCTGAGACTCGGACTCCCATCGCGCAACAGGCACGATCTATTTTTTACAATAAATTAAGTGTATTCTTTTTTCATAATAATGGGATCTAATGCTTATAATCATGAACATAAAAGAATACTGTAGATGTCTACTGCTGTCTTCATTCCTTTCAGCATCTGAGCGTGGAGTTTTTTCATGCATATTTCTATTAATAGATGTTGAAACTATTATTTCCAAGTAGTTCAGTGACTTCTATAAAGATAAAATCTTGAAGGCGATTAAGCTGGGATACTTAAGCAGTGAGAATATAAGGAACATAGCTGCTCTTACTGCCCACAAAAGGCCAAAGGACAAAAAACATTCGCAGGAGGTAGTTATTTGATGTGAAAAGCACCATGAGCTACTTTGAAGTGGAGTTCAATTATTATAATGCATTTCCATTTTATTAGCTGCACAATAGGTGAATATTGGACAAATTTCCAGACAAATAATAAGACCAATTTCAAAGAAGGATTTCAAGAGAGAAGAAATGTTTTTAAGTTGGGAAACCAAGAAATTTCTTTTGGAATTTGCTTAAACTAATAAGAGCTTCCAGTTTCATAGGTAATTTGCCTTTTTAATGTTGAAAAATACACCTCAAACAATGAAAGCTATGTTTTCTACTCTGAATATATTAACTTAAAGAGTCAATTAAGATGAGCACCTTCATATTTGCATGACGTTTAACTTTATTTTCTAAAAACAGGATCCAAAGCAGAGCTCATCTTTCACATTTGATCTGGGGTGGGTATGCCAAGGTAGAGAAGATAGGGTTCTTTTGTTTAGGCTTATTTTGATTTCCAAAAACATCAACCGTTTCCAATTGGCTTTAGCCAAAGAGAAGGATTGATTGTAGGGAAGCAGGCTGCCTCCTAGAACCCAGGGACAAGAGGGCAGGTGACCAACAAAGAAGGCTAGGCTTGGGACCCAGAGACCTCTAGGGAACCTGGAAGAATCGATAAATTCCACCCTCTTTCTTTGTAAACTCAGGCCACATGTGGATGCAAGATGGCACCCACAAGTCCAAGTTCACTGCCATGTAGGGTGTCTGTGTTTAACATGCTGTTCCTTCCACTTGGGGTATCTATGTGTCATGTGATCAGATTTCCAGAAATTGGCCCATCTTGGCAATGTGCCACCCCTGGATGGACTGACTGTGCCTGGGGGTATGGTAACATAAGAGACTCATGGCCCTAGGAGCCAGCACTGCGCATGGCCAGCCCAGCACGTCCTCAGGAGGGGGCTGCTCAGAGAGCCTGTCAGCTAGTCATGGAAAGGAGCTCCCGTCTTCAAAGGCTCAGATTCTATTGTCCAAAGAACCCTGAGGTTCATTTGGGCCATGTTTCTAAAGGAACAATTGTCATTTGGAGCAGGAGGGTTGATCGTTGGTCTGGACCACCTCAGGACACTTAGCCCCCCTGTCCCACCCAGTAAATGCCATAAGTCATGTGTCCAGTCACTGTGACACTACACCAGACCACTTTGATTTAAGTGCCTCCTCAGAACACAGCAATGAGTCCTATTGAAAAGCACTGACTTTTCATCCAAGCTTTTGGAAACACACAGGTGTATGTCCTGAGCCCCAAAGCACAATGTAAAATAGCACAAACTATTTGGAATAAGACAGCTGACTCCACCAACCTTTTGGCTGTGAGACCGTAAGCAAATACCATAACCTCCCTGAACCGTGGTTCTTCACTTTCCAAATAATGAATTAAATGATACCTCCCCCATACACTTACTGTGAGAATTAAGTGAAATCGGGTATTAGGTTGAACCACAGGAAATGTCTGACTTTGTAGATTAAACGGTTGACTATCTGCAGTTTCATAGGGTTTAAACCAATGTTTCAAGGCTTTAGCACAGTGCCTGGTTGGTGGGAGTAATAATAATCTATATAATAACAATAAACGGTAAATATGAATCCTACAAGGATGCAAGTTAAATTTAGATTGTGCAAAATACAGTAAAAGAAATTCCTGGGTAAGAACATTGTGTCTTGCCCCTCTGCAACCTTGGACAAAATATAGTACCTGTCATTTACAAAGGTGTAAACAATGGTGGGGAGAAAGTATCTTTGGGGGAAATTTTAAACACCATCTGTGACAGTTCCTGACAATCAGAAGGGCAAAGAGGAGGTATGGCCCCAACGGAGTCTTAGAGCTTGGTGACCAGCTGTCCTTCACTTACAGAAAATGCTAGAGAAAGCTATTATCTACAGTGACTCATCAGACATCCTTGAGAAATACACCAAAGCCTTCCCTCCTCTCCAGCAAGCAGGATATGGGACTGGGACGGGTAGCTGAGGGGTCATGGAGTTGAAATGGTTTTCATTTGTAATTGTTTCAGCCTTATCTTTGGCATAATTTTGCAATAAAAGAAACAATTTTATGTTGAGCTCCCAAGCCCCTAACCTGTCACTCGCTCACAAACGCCCCCCTCTGGCCCTCCAGCTGGCCGACGGCCCGGAAAGCACAGGAGCATCGACCGCCTGGGCACAGCACAAGGATTCTGCTTGGCATGTCCCACTGGCAGTTACGTTTTAATTAAAAGGTAAAAAAGACATTAATTATCAGCTAACAAATTTCGATCTCTATTCAGACAAGGGAATTAATGTACTTTTAAAAGGCCTTGATAATTATTTCTTACAGTTTAGAAAACAGTGATGATAAAAATATACCTCTGCCCCACTCTTCCCTTCTGGTTTTGGGAGACTGGGATGAACAGGCCACCATACTCAACACCTGTTTGCCAGGGCTCTAGATTTAAGAGCCCCACTGTCCTGAATAACTTGAGGAGGACAGCAACTAACCCCAGCAGAAAAGCAAGCTGGTCACCTTTGGTGTCCTCTTTCCAGGCTGTTTCCACGTTGTTCTCTTCTTAAATTCATTCTTGCTTTGCCCTCCAGCAGAGAGCCTGACTCTGTAAGTAAATGGAGACAGGGAGAGTTCATGCTGCTCACCTCCAAGCCCAGATGGGTTTTCTCCCCTCTCATAAAGTTGCTAGAGCCCAAAGAAAAACATTCCCAGGTAGGAAAACAAGGGGCTTCTCTCCTGTCCTGCTGGCAGAGACCCCTGGTGGAGAACAGAACAATGCTTTCCTTCTGGCGTTGTTAGGTTACCTATACCTCCTGGTTGCCCCCCTATAAAACCTCCTTCCAGGATAGTCCCCTACTTTTTTCCAGAATGGGCACTTCCTTTCCTTCCTTTCTTTCCTTGAAAGGGAAATTGGACTGGTAACTATAAAAGTAAGTCAGTCCCTGAGAATGGAAAATAGAAGGGGGTGGGGGTCAAAAGCTTTCAGCTCCTTGGATTAACTATTGCTCCCAGACAGCCATGCCAGATGGGCAACGCGCTGGAAGGCCAACCCCATGAATAAATTAAAGCCTGAGTCGGATACAGAAGAAAACATTGTTTTCATTTGGTAGATCCCAATGCAGGTTGCTTTTCAGCTCCTCATTGGGCCACCAGGACATGTTGAGGCCACAGAACTGAGGAATCCCATGGCTCAAGCCCTACAGACCAAAAGGTGGAGGAGGAAGCTTTGCAAAGAAAAGCGAAGACAGTGCAGACCCCTGAGGTCAGACACTCCTTCCTCGGAGGCAGAGGAGACGCGTGCCACCCAGAGCCATGCCTCTGCGCCCCGCAGCCCCCGCCCACCCCTGCTGTCCTCCAAGCCTGCCTCCACGTCCCCCACCTCCTCGGACCACCTACCGGCGCCTCCTGCAGAAGGGCTTGGGTCCCAACCAGCCGTCGCCAGACCGCGGGCTTCTTGCTGGGTGCCCGAGCTACCGTAGCAGGCACCGACCTCATGCCCTCTCGGGAGGAGGGGGTTCCTGGCCAGCCCGGCCCGAGGGCTTCCTGGCTCTGGGGCCCATCTCAATCCACTCTGGCTGCCCTCAGGAGACCACAGGCTGGAGACCTCCGCTACAGACCGTTATTCCTCCCAGCTGTGGAGCCAGGAGGTCGGGGTGCCCGCAGATGGGGTGTCTGGTGCCCGACTCCTCCTGGCTTGCGTAGCGCTGCCTCGCGTTGTTCCCACACGGCCTTCAGCGAGCAGCCGGCTCTCGTGTGTCTTCTTCCAAATAAGGACGCTAACGCCCTCATGAGGGTTCCACCGTCATGACCTCCTCTAAATGTAGTCACCTCCAAATACCATCAACATAGGAGTCTGGGGTTGGGGGGACACAAATATTCAGCTCATAGCAGGCTCTGCTCTGAGTGAGCTGTGTGACTGGGGAAAGCTGAGTGACCTCTCTGAGCCTGGCTCCATCTCCCTTCAGTCCATCAGGAGTGAAAATACTGGTGTTCTGGGAGAGTCAGTGGGGCCTCGCCTATGACCCCAGCAGGAAAGGCAATGGAGAGAAGAGGGTCAGAAGGCATAGCCCCCTTCCCCACACCCCAGGAGCCCTGAGGAGAACGTGTCTGCTTCACCTCCTCCCCCAGCACAAGCTCTGAGGAGATGTGTAGGGACCGAGTCGAGGAACCCTCCCAAACCCACCAAAGTATCTCCAGAACCAAAGTCTCCAGAAAAATGACAAAGGCAGAACATTGGACGAAACTTGCAGTTCATTCTAGAAGCCTTCATTCCAGGCTCCACAAGCACGCAGCTGGTAGAACTGTTACTTTTCGCCCTCAGTAGAACAGAAGGCTTGCAGCCAGTGAGGAGGAACACTCGCTTAGGTAGGAACACTCGCTCAGGTAGGTACACTCGCTCAGGTAGGTACACTCGCTCAGGTAGGTACACTCGCTCAGGTAGGTAGGTACACTCGCTCAGGTAGGTACACTCGCTCAGGTAGGCACACTCGCTCAGGTAGGTACACTCGCTCAGGTAGGTAGGTACACTCACTCAGGTAGGTAGGTACACTCGCTCAGGTAGGTAAATCAAATGCATCCCTGATCTGACCCAGACCCTGGGCATCTAGTTAATATGAGATACGTTCTGGGTTTTTCTGTGTCCCAGCACCTCTAACACTGAGACACCCAAAAGACCTCGGTGATCGGCCATCATATCATCCTCTGCTCCTCCCTGGCCTCCTTCCTTCCCTCTCCCAGCCCCACTTCTCCCCACCACTCCACCAATCTTTTTTCCTCTCTGGCTCCCAGGTACCCTGGTGTTGAATCCCTTAAGAAGGTGGATTTGCGGATGGCCAAACCCAACCACAGAGTCCCTGTCCCACTCACGGAACACATCAGGGGACATGCAACCACTCTCTCCCAACACACACATGAGCACACACACACACACACACACACACACACACACACACACACAGCAGGTGTGAACAGAAATTTCATTAATTCAGGAAGAACTGAAGCAGGAGAGACAGAAAGAGGAACAAAGGAGAGAGGGAGGAAGGGGAGAGAGAGAAGGATGGGAGGGTCTTTATGGACTGATATGCATGCACCTCTGGGGCACAGTGTCACCACATGAATCTAAGAAACGGAGAGATGAGACCACATACCCACATCTTATGTTTGCACAGAGAAACCCTGCACCAGCAGTTCCCTCCAGGGTACAGGAAAGGCAGATGTACCATCTCAGGTCTGACCACAGCTGTTGGTCGGCTCTGATTAGCAGTTTCATGGAACAGAGTTTGATGCAGAGACCTAGAGGCACTGTGCCCAAGCGTAGGCAGAACCAGGGAGCAGCAGAGGAAGTTCGCACCTGAGCAACACCTTCAGGAAGCTGTTCTCATCACCCTTCCTCCCCCTCGTGCCCGGCCTGAGTCCAGGGGGCAGATCCCTGGAGGGAGGCCAGGATGCTGGAGCACCTACGGCCACAGAGGAGCCCAGTGCCCCGACTGTGGGGAGGAGGGAAGACGCAGCACCCTGCCCGAGCCTCTTGGCCATCTCCCAACTAAACATCCGAGGTCCGGTTGGACTGAACAGGCAGAAGAGTGCAGAGAGTGGCCATCGAAGGACATCAAGGAATGGCAGCATGGGAAGGGTGGGCTGCGGAGGGCGGAGACATCGCTTTGTACACCTCTTACAGTGCTTTGAACTTCAAGTCTTGCAAATGGGTTTCCTGTTCAAACAAATAATATAAAGTAAAATTTAAATATTCAAGTAAATCTATCATAGGGACACAAAGGGACACAGGATGGAGAGACAGCAGTGTGCCTCTGGTGAATACATGCCCACTGGTCCACGAAAGGGGGAAAGAAGGGGAGAATCTCTCCGTGGCCCAGAGTAGCATCAGAAATCAAAATGGAATCAAAATGGGAAAAAGAACGCGTGGCACATGGGATTCAGTGTGGGGCCATCGCCTTACTTTATACGAGCCCCGGTAACTGATAGGCACATGAGTTCCACTGCTCCAATCACTGGAGAAGATCTGAGGCAAAACAGTCTCATCAGAGTAGTGCCTTCCTCCCTGAGGATGAAGAGAGACCCGTACACAGCCAGCAAAGAGGCACCTGTAATGGGAGCTGGTCCTGGGAAGAAGCCGGACACTCCTGGGCTCACTGATGCCACGGTTCATTGTTTAGCAAGGGCAACAGCAAGTTCGTGTCATGGGAGCGACATCCCTGTCGTTGGGTGAGACCGACTGTGCTGTCTGCAAGAGGAAATAGCCCTCACCTTGGCAAGGTGTGCCTACTTGGCAGGTGAGATGTGAAGGCAGTGAGCTGCCCGTCTGGCGGGGACAGGTGGGGCGTCTGCTTTCCTGTGCGCCTCTAGGAAGAGCGCTGACCCTTCCCCTCGGGGCCTCAGCAGCAGGGGGAGTCCAGACAGCACCCAGCCCACCTGGGAGGCGCTCGGAATTCAGGACTCAGAAGGGACCACAGGGGAAAAAATCCCCCTCCCACAATCCACCTGACTCTTCAGTGAAGAAACTATATGCTCCATCTCCATCCAGGATGGCTTAATAAAAACAATAAACTATGAAGTACTTAAGAAAAGGATAGCAAAACCCCAACTCTGTTGGGATCTAATGCAAAAGTTTAAGGACCCTCCTCACCATCAAGGAGTCCCTTTATTACATAAACCAATGCTTCCCAAGTCAAATGAAAATGAGAAAGATATACAATAACCCTCAAGTTTGGATAAATATATAATTCTGAAAATTTTGATTGCTGTAACTTAAATGTGCAGGTCCTTCCTATGGGTCATGTCCTATATCCTTAAAACATAACTTCATAAACATCATCTGTAACATCAACCCTCCTCCGTTGTAAAAGCTTTATTTTTGTATGACTTGCAGCTGATCTGAGCGGGTCCCTCACACAAGCCACCCATGCTAACACTCCCATCGTCCTGTAGATGAAGGTCAAGCCTGCAAGGCCAGGATGACTGACATCCTGTGTGGGGCTTGCAAGCTGGAAGGACTCCAGTGATCCTCATGACCCATGAAGGTGGAAATGCCTTTCTCTGTGTGTTAGAGCTGGAGCCGTCTTCTTGCCCCAGGAAGGGTGGAGGACAGGCTCCTTCCGCCATGTGACATGCAAGGCACATGAGTACTTAGCGCTTATGCAGGTAATAGTTACAAATACATATTGCGTGAATATGTATTCATTACACGTTAGCCTGTTGGGTGCTTGTAGAATGCAGACGACAGGACCTCATCCTCGAAGAATCAACATCCCATTCGGGACAGCAGAACACCCACAAACACTGCACCGCAAGATTAAAATTGCTGAATGACTGCTGTAATAGACATGTTGCTATGTGCATTTTTTTTCTACAGAAGTTTTGAAAAGCTTTAAACCTCCAGAAACAGTCGAAGGTTACATCACCTGTATACCTTTGACCCCAGTTCACCAATTTTAACATCTCCCCAACAAGTACATGCACGAACACTCTCTACCTCTACCCATCTACTTATCTATCATTTGAAAGTAAGTTAAAGTCATTATAACACTATCTTTAAATGTTTCATCCCCAAGTGTTTCCTCTAAGAGAAAAGGTATTTTCCTACATAATTTGAATATCACTGTCATACCCAAGAAATTTAACATTGGTAGCTAATATTATCCAATGCACAGTCCACATTCCAGTGGCCCAGGACCTTATTAATAGATTTAATCACGGTGTCTCTTCAATCCCCTCTTACCTAGAACAGATCCCTTGCCTATGTTTTTGTTTGTTCATGTACTCATTTATAATAGAGTTCCTAAGGGTCCAGGCCAGTTGTTTCGTAGAATGTCCTGCAGTCTGATTTTGTCTGATTGTGTCCTCATTGTAAGATTCAGGGTAAACACTTAGAGCCAGAATACTAAATATTTGATACTGTGCCCTTCTTGCCTCATAGCTAGAGCCCCGCATGTCAGCTTTCCCTTTGACTCTGATGTTGACAGATGGCTGGGCTGGGAAGGGATGTTTCCCTTGTAATTAATAAATAAGCAGGAAGGGTTCCTCTGAGGCAGTGTGATGATCCTGTCCCCCAGTAGCTTTCACCCCATGGTTTTCACCTGCCTCAGTTACAGGGATCACTGCAAAATAATGACCTTCCATCATTTCCATCTTATCTGCCTCCTACTTCTTGTTGTTTTGCTTTTGCCAGGTGGATGTGATTGAGAGGAGACCCCGTTTCTAACCGGGTTAATAAAGTATATCTCAGAAGGAGGTGGCATTTGGAGATGTGGAAGGAGACTGCAAAGCTGCATCTGGTGCCTTATATTAAGAAAGAGATACTCCCAGAAAATCCAAGCAGGGAGCCCTGGCTGGATATTCCTTTCTCCAGTTTCCCGCAGGCTTCTGTAGAAAACCTGTGAGCAGGGACACGGACTAGCAGTGTGTTCACAAACGGAGCAGCCGGGGGAGGTCAGGCCCTGGCTCTCGCCCTGCTGCACGGACAAACCTTGTGATAAATCCCATCTCCAGACATTGTGGAGCTCATCTGGGCCAAGGGCCTCCACATTCCTCAGACACACAACTGCAGGGCACCTACGCTTAATACAGCATCAGAGCAACCGTGTTCCTTTAGGGTTTGGGGAAATAAACATTTGTATATCAAACCTAGGAGGAGGAGAAAAATACATATCACAGGGAAAATACAAAACACGCAAAATATGACATCACACAAAAGTTGGGGGCTTTGGGTATGCCTTTCTGGGTTATCCTTCAAACCCTCACGGACATGCAGCTTCTCTCTCTGTTGCAGAGACAACACTGAGAGAAACATTTGAGAAAAATTGTCCAAAGCACATGAAGCAATGAGTCCACTGCAAACGTTAGATATCAGGGAGGAGACAGAGATAACAGGCAGACTTGGTTATACAAAAACGAATGAAAAATTGGCTTATTTGAAATCAATATTATGGTCATGTGAGGGAGAACTACTAACAATTATCTGTAAACATTTGTTTCTTATGACGTCCTTACTGGTCGAGAGAGCTCTACAGTGGTCTCTTTTGTCTCATCCTAGAGATAACGAGAATGCTTCATGGACTGTGTTAGTAAAGAGAAGATGGTTCTAACTCCTTTTTTTTTTCAGGTCTTGGTTTTAGGTTTTTATTTTAGGTTCCATTTTATATCTTGCAGAGAGAGAGAACACTAAAAAAAAAAAACCCAATCAAATAGATTAAGCATTCCAAAGTCTTATCAGGATTTGGAATCTGGCCCATCATTTCGTAAAATACAGAAAAGAAATGAAAGTTTTAAATAGACCAGAATGAAGTCACTATTTTTACAGAACTTTTAAGAATTGAAGCTCTGAGGGCTTACATTTAGTGAAGCCACCTAAAATGAAAGCCAATAAACCCTGGAACTGTACGTTTTCATGAAGTGGAAATTATGCTAATTTGAATAATTACAAAGTAGACTTCTTTGGGTCCATCTGTCCATTTCAATTCTGGGCTCTCTGAAATATTTAGTTTATTGCCTCTTTGGAACCAAAGTCTCGGCAGCTAAAATTTTAATGATGTTAGAAAGCACACTTGGACCTGGTACTGGCTCCGCCCGCAGAGAGTGTTGGGTAACAGACCACGTGCTCATGGAGGAGAGTGGTTTGCGCTAAGAACTCAGGGCCCCTGAGGCAGCAAGAACAGCTGGTAACCATGCTCCTTGGCCCTTCCCACAGGAGACATGTGTCAAGGCTTGCAGGACTGCAGGGTGACGGACAGAGTGCCAAGCTCCACCCTGACTCTCCACCAGCCAATCCTTAAACCCAGTCTACGCTGCATCCCTCCTCCCTTCTCTTTTCTACTACTTGTCCGTTTGTTGTTATGCATTCATTCACTTGTCTAAGGTACCTTTTTTCAACTAGATGGAAGTTCATGAGGCTGTGCCACACGTCCCTAAATACCCAAGATAAACATGTGCTGGATGAGCAAGTGAGAATATGAATACCTGAATACATGAGTGGGTCCTAGCTACCCCAAGCAGCAATCTTATTGGAGAGATCTCCTCCTCACTTGGACACTGGTTACTTGGTAGTCAGTCTACAGCCCACCTGGTCTCTTATTCAACCAAGTGGGTAGGCTCAAGACTCTGCTTCCTGTAAATTCATTCATCCAGCTAATGTTCTCTCAGCCCCTACCTTGTCCCAAGAACTACAGCAGAAACTGGGATATAGAGACAAACCGGCTGCAAACAAATGTGTGAACACATCAATCAAATCAAAGTCTGCCACCACTGTTTCCTTTCAGGAGCAAGCAGACTGAAGCTTTCACTCTTAAAACAGAGTAGGAAAAAAAGAGAGAAATTGTAAACTTAGGAAGAAAAATAAAAGAGTTAGCAACTTGACTCACCCATATCCAGGCCCAGAGGGGAGCAGTCTCTGTGATTTCATACCCTTTAGCACCAAATTTTTCTCTCCTCCAAGCAACATATGCTAATAGAGACCCCTATGTTTCTTACACACAGAGACTCTCAGCAACCAAACAGCAAATGGGTCTAACCTCCAGCACCAACACCTATTATCTCTTAGCCATGGGTTGAGGAGCCTCTCCTGGGCTAAGCTAGAAATGGCACTGCCAACTAAT
Organism: Smutsia gigantea; assembly: GCA_032199065.1. Classification (NCBI taxonomy): domain Eukaryota; kingdom Metazoa; phylum Chordata; class Mammalia; order Pholidota; family Manidae; genus Smutsia; species Smutsia gigantea. Next base: position 169,524 of record JAVSCE010015959.1, read on the forward strand.
GATATCTGCCAGAACTGCCATTATTTTTGTCAGTCCCATCCTAGGAGGTGGATATGACCACAGGGCTGATGAAGAAAATATCAGAGAAGCATTTTCTGACCCTGCCTTGGCAAAATAGTGGACAGATTTACTTGAATTTAATTAGATGATCAGTCTCTACCCTAGTAATGTTCACTTAGTGAATTCATGCCACACTTTCTGTAGCATACTGTAGCTGAAGAGTCCATGGGAAGAATGATTTTGGGATGGAGACATTGCAAAAGGCCTTCGTTCTAGTTCTAGTTTATTATTTTCTGGTGGAGTCACATTCCTCTAAGTCTTCTGAGTCATGCGATAGAGCCCGAGACATTCCTGATTTCAGTGATGCTCAAGAGGATGCCCTGGGTCCCCCATGGCATACAGCCCTTCCTGTCACTCTGTTATGATCATTATTTATTCAACTGCAAATTCTGCAAAGTCAGTGATGATTCCTAATTCTTTTGTGTTTCATCAACCCCAGGAGAAGTGCTTCCTATATAGCAGGTTCTTATTAAATGTTAATTAAATTAATGAACTGAAAATCTTACACCAAGAAGATGGAAATGTTGGCTCAATCAAAGCAGCACCTGGATATTTGGACGACTGCTAACATCTCAGTTTTTCTCACACTGCAGAGTAGAATAACTGAGGCAAGACACCCTGAGTTAGGAAAAAAAAGGTAAATTCTGTTCAATGTAAGGCAGAAACATAATTATAACTACTGCCTATTATATATTTTTATCAAAATTAAGTTTAAATATGTAAAAAACAATTATGGGGAATTCAACAAAACCAACAATGAAAGAAACAAAGAACCCAATTAAAAGATGAACAAAGAACTTGAATGGACATTTTTCCGAAGAAGAAGATATACAAATGATCAATAAGTGCATGAAAAGATGGTTAATATCACTAATCATTAGTGAAATGCAAATCAAAACCACAATGAGATACTACTTCATGCCCATTAAGATGGCTATTATAAGGGGAAAAAAAAACAGAAAATAATAGGTCTTGGTGAGGATGTGGAAAAATTGGAAACCTTGTGTACTGTTGGTGGGAATGTAAACTGGTGCAACCTCTGGAAAATAGTATGGTAGTTCTCCGAAATTAAACATGGAATTATCATATGATCCAGCAATTTTGCTCCTGAGTATACACCCCAGAAACTGAAAGCAGGGACTCACACATACTTGTGCACCAATGTTCACAGCAGCACTATTCACAAAAACCAAAGGGTGGAAACACCCCAAGAGTCCATTCAGGGATGAATGGATAAACAAAATGGGATACATACACGCAATGACACATTTTTCAGCTTTAAGAAGGAAGGAAATTCTGACACCTGCTCCAACACGAAAAACCCTTGAAGACATTATGCCAAGTGAAATCCACCAAACACAAAAGGTCAGTATTATATGATTCCACTTGTATGAGATACCTAGTGGCCAAATTCATAGGGGCAAGAAGTGGAATGCCAGGAGCTAGAGGAAGAGGAAAAGGGTTTAATGGAGACAGAGTTTCAGTTTGGGAAAATGAAAATATTCAGGAGATGGGGGTGCTGGTGATGGTCGCACAACATTGTGAATGCCCTTAATGCCACAGAACTGTACCCTGAACATGGTGTCACTGTACTTAAGGCCACTTAAAAATTATTAACAGAGTAAATTTTATGTCATGTGAATTTTACTGCAATATAATAAATATTTTAAAACAACAAATGTACATGGCCTTAGGACAATGCTATTTCACTTTTGTGGGATTTACCCTACACATATCATCACGAACATATAAAATTACACATGCATAAAGTTGCTTTCTAAGAAATTGTTCCTAATGCCAAAATAGTGGGTACCATCTAAATGGCCATCATGAGAGGACCAGCTGAAGAAATTATCATTCCAAGCACACAATGGAAAACTTTGCAGCTGTAACAATGAATCAAGATGCTCTTCATACACTCATAGGAAAAGTTTTCCAAAATAAATTACTGAGTAAAAAAGAATGAGGTGTAAAGCAGAGTGTATGGTATGCTATATTTTGTTTTAAAAATGAGGGAAGAATATGTCCTTGAATTGCTTGTATGCACAAAATTCTCCTGGAAGAATACACAAGAAACTTAGAAAAAAATGTCCCTGAAGAGGGGAAACAGGAACAGGGGAAGAATTCGCTTCACATATTCCGTTTTTTATTTAAGAGCTATAGAAAAGCATGTCTGTTCACACAGATGACTAAGAAATATTTTTTTAAATAAAAATAAGCTGTTTCAGCAACAACAAAAAAAGTGACTATGGGGGATTTTTACTGATCGAGCATCTGAGAGTGACCAATTATTTAGATGCACTGTATTAGTTTCCTGGGGCTGCCGTAACAAATTACCACAAACTATGTGGTTTATAAAAACAGGTTTATTCTACCACAGTTCTGGGGGCCAGACACGGGAAATCCAAGTACCGGCAGGGCCACGCTCTCTCTGAAGACTAGTGGAGGGCCCTTCCTCGTGCCTTCCCGACCTCTGGTGGGGACAGGCCCCCCTGGGCCCCCCGGGCCTTCCTGGGCTCACTGCTGCATCATTGCAGTCTCTGCCTCTGCCTCCACACAGCCTTCTCCCTGTGTGTCTGTATCTCCCGGTCCAATTTCCCCTTTGATAAAGACATTAGTCATGTTGGATTTAAGACCTATCCTAATGACTTCATCTTGACTTGATTACATCAGCAAAGACCCTATTTCCGAATAAAGTTACATTCACAGGTTCTAGATGGACATGAATTTGGGAGGACACTGTTAAATTTAGCACATGTTGGTAGCTGAGTCTGTTCATGTAATAACCTTCTTTCTTGGCCCCGTCATAAGGATCGCCTGTCTTTCTCTCTCCCAGGAAGGTTTGGGTAGAGAAGCACCTAACAGAAGCATTTAAATGACCTAACACAAGAGTTAATACATCCATTCTTGCTTTTAATGGAATCTTTCCGATTCCAAGCCTGTAACAATGTTGGTCACCAGTTTCAAGTATTTCTATTTTGAGCAATACCCACTGGGATTTTTTAATGGCAATGTTAAGCTAGAAGGCTTACTTGAGAATAATCAGGTGCAAACAATTGTTGAGTATTAATAGGTTGTTAAATTAAGTATAAGGTGCTAACTACAGATACAGGTATGAATGAGGGTCATGTGCCTACTTCACCTCCCTAAGAAATAAATAATACTCCTCTAGTGGGGAAAGCAAGTTAGTTTTGCGGTCCTCATTTTGTCATCCACGGCTTACAATGTAATGTCGTATTCTTGGCTGTACTGAGTAGTTAGCAGGCTCACTCTCCATTTTATTTAACATCCATTTGCTCTGTACTGGGCTCTGTGGCTGTTACCAAAGATGCCCATGGGCTCACTTCCTCATTATCAACCTCTTTTACTTCCGTTTATCCCTTGTATCCTCTGCAGGGGCAGTCCTTTATAAGCCCTGAATTGCACTATGTTCTCAATTCTGTTCTGAGGAAGAAAGACAAAGAAAATAGTGGTCAGAACACAGCATGTGGAGTCAGACCAGCTGGCTCAGATCTTGCACGTCTTACTTACCAGCAGAGGAACCTCACACAAGTTACTGGATTTCCCTGAGTCTCAGTTTCCCCATCAGGCAGGGAAGGCCTCTCTGAAGAGGTGACATAAATCTGAGACTCAAATGACATGAAGATATATAAGAACAATGTTCAACGCAGAGGATCAGCAAATACAAAGGTCTTGAGATGGAAACAAAATCAACCAATGTGGGGAAGACAGAGAAGGCCAGGTTGCCTGCAGCGTGGCACTGTGTATTTGTATGTGTATTGGTGGCTGGGGTAGGGGTACGGGGTACCAACCCAGGTCAGAACAGTGAGGTACAGCCACATTAAGAAAACTTGGAGGATTTTTATCCTTAAGTATTATGAGAAGCCTTTGGATAGGTTTAACAAGGGAACAAATATTATCTGACTTATATTTCTAAAGTCTTCTTGCTGTTTGGACTGGAGCTAGAGAGAAAGCCAGGAGACCTGTAAAGAGGCTCGGATGGGCATCCGGCAAGAGGTGGTGGTAGCTCAGGCCAGGGCAGCAGCCGCGGGGATGAGCCACGTGGATGGCTGGGACACGCTCAAGGACGTGGAGCTGGCAGCCCTTGCTAATGGGTCTGGATGTGGCAATAATGGAAAGACACCTATCAAGGATTATTTCTAGATTTTTTTTCATTTTGTAGTAGGGGATCAAAAGTTCTGTTTTAGGCTTTTTGGTTTGAGAAGGCTAGAAGACATGAATAGAGATGCCAAGTGGAAATTTGCCTATGTTAAGCTAGAGCTCAAGAAAGAAGTCAGGCAGGAAGATAAATCTGGAAGCCATCAACACATAGATAGTATTTAAAGTCACAGGACCATAACAACTCACCTAAGGAAAGAATGTAAATAGACAGACAGGATGAAGGCCACAGACCAGGGATTCTCCAGCATGTGATCTGGTGAAAACTGGGGGAGGAGGAAATCAAGACAATGAAACAACACAGGAGCCGAAGAAGAAGGAAGTCGTCCCGGCAATCAAACGCTGCCAAGAGGACCCATGAGGGAACCGAGGTAGCTTTCCTGGGTCTTGACAAGATGGCAGTCGTGGGTGACCTTGACATGAGCCGGGTCCCTGCTCTGTTGGGGACAGAATGAAAAGAGGGTAGATGAGGAGTGAGTATCCATACAAAGTGCTGCTCTAGGCACAGCCCTGAGCTCCAGTGAATGCTCTCATGTATCATCATCCACCGTAAGGCGCCTCTGGGAGCTCCACAGGACTCCAAGGCTGTCACCTACTGTAGGCACAAATACTAAAGTGAACGTGCACTGCGAAATGCTACTTCACCCAGGAAGAGGGCGCCAGCCCAGGAACCGGACCAGGACAAAGTAACTATTTTTTAATACATAATAAACATAAGTTTCAATTTTGCGACCATAATAAAAAAATGTTTGGTCAAAGCTACAAAGAAACTCATGACGTTAAACAAAGAAGGCTACAGAAGCGTGAGCCCTGCTGTACCTATGAGTCCCTGAAGCATGCATGGCTGGAAGTAGGGGGTGAGGTGGGGGCATTCTGCTCTTCACATAAACTCAAGGACAGACACACCTGCTGGAATCTCCTCCCTGGAGGATGGAGTTGTTCTGTGGATAAGTATTCTTTCACATCACATGCCCAGGGATGTCTCGGCACTTCAAAGATGTCATCAGAAATGAGAGATGCTGGATGCATGATTTAATTGGAAGGTCACGCTCGGTGACTTCTCCTGCAGGCCGTAACAGCATGGTACCAGCTCGTTTTGTAAACGGGAAGAGGGGAGGACCCTCTTCCAGCCATCATTATATTCAAAAACTATGTGGGTTCAGCAGGAAACCAGAGGAACAAGCACCAGCCCGTCAGATGCTCCCCCTGTTTGATTTGCCCTGTGGGCTCTGATTCTACTGTGCTGGGGGACATGCAACATGCCAGCCCAGCTCATCACCCCTGTCTCCCATAGCTCCACAGAGACCCTTCACCCTGTATGCTTGCTGGTGTGTTGATCTGTCTGATAAAGAATGAATCATGTAGAAAACTGAAAGTGTACCTCTTTTCATTTCCTCTCCAAGTACTTAAGATGTGGAAGAGATGGGTTTATTGAATCAAAGGCTCAGATACTGCCCTTCACTCATTCATTCATCAAAAATAAATTGAGCCCTTTTATATGCCAGGAGCTATGCTGCTCAGTAATGCACAGAACATCAACACACAAGACAAACTTGTAAGGGCCCTTGTGATGCCTATTTTCTAGTGGCAGAGACAGACGATAAGCAAAGGAACGAGTCTATGATACTGATTTCAATCACTAATAAATGCTCCCAGGAATAATAGGGCAGGTGAAGGGATAGAGGGGGCAGGAGGAGGGCAGGGGTCAATGACAGATACGGCTGACAGAGAGGTCCTACCCATGGAGGTGCCAGTTTAGCCCTGTCCTAAGGGAGTAAGCCGGCTGACAATGTGGGCAAAGAGCAAGGATTCAAAGGAAGGTGCTACAAGGCTAGGAGCTCTGAGGCAGAGATGAGTTTGGTGTGTTTCAGATATTGCAAGAAGACCAGTGAGGTTGGAGTAAAATATGAGAGAAGGAGCATGGAAGAATTCAGGATCATAAAGCTATACAGACATGTAGAGACTTGTGGGCCATGATAATAAAAAGAGGGGGTACTTTTTCTAAATGTGTTGAGAAGCTTTTAGAAGTTTCAGAGCAGAGAATGGTATGACCTGATCTGTATCTTAAAATATCACTTTGATTGTTCTGGGACGTAGGAGTAGTTGGGAGACCATCAGCAGTGAGAGGTGACGGTGCATTTGACAGGGTGATGGTGATGACGGTTGTCGCTTCCTAGTGTAAATAAATCTCCCTTGGGAAGGATCCTGGATTCTTACCCTTTGGAATGTGGATAAATGACCCTAAGAGGAAGAGATGTTTAGTGTCTCCAGATGTAGAACGCAGGAACATGCAATGGTCTAGGTCGCACCCCCTCTTGAAATGCAAGCCTACACTTCCTGAAAGGCGATCTCTCTGGAAGGCTCTCACGCTCTGACCACCCTTCGCTCCCAAAGCTCACTGCTGTAGCCCACGTCCCAAGTCTGGGGGAGGCTTTGAGTGGAACTCCACAGTTCCCCAGATAATAAGAACGAAGTGAGTTTCCAAACCTTCAGAGAACAGGAAGTGACCAGAAGACAGGCTGAGGACAGTGACAAATGAATATGGTGTGATGCCTAATTCTATGTCCTGACTTGCCTGGGCCACAGAGCACCCAGATATTTTCTGGGTGTGTCTGTGAGGGTGTTCCTAGACGAAAGCCATGTCTGAATCTGCAGACTCAGTGAAACAAATCGCCCTTCCCAATGTAGGTGGGCCTCAGCCAACCCACTGAAGGCAAAGAACTTTGAACAAAAGGCAGAGCAGGAAATAATCCTCCCCTTCCGTCTCTCCGGGTTTGAGCTGCGACATTAGTCCTCTCCCACCTTCAGCCTCAGATTTGGATGGGACCTCCCACACATTGGCTCTCCTGGTTGTCAGGGCTTTGAATTCACACCGGAACTGTACCCACGGCCCTCCTGGCTCCCCAGTTTGCCAACTGCCCATCTTGGACTTCTCAGACTCATTAATCATGTAAGCCAGTTCCTTATAGAAAATATAAATATATAAAATATACAAGACACAAAAATCAAGAACAATAAAAAAAAGAAGAAAATAATAATAAATAAATAAATAAAAAGAAAATATACAAGACACATACATAATATATAGGATACAGGAGACTGGTCCTGTTGTCTGGAGAATCCAGATGAATACATATGGGAATGGCAGTTCCCTCAAAAGGCCAGAATGTTTGAGGAAGGCAGGAAGAAATGGTCAGAAAAACACAATGAGAAACGACAAAGACGCCTATCGCACCTCCCAGGCCTGCCCTCCATGGGGCCCGGGAAGAAGAAACAGACCCCACTCAAGAGGACTCCAGCACCCTCAGGAAAGAGCAGATCTCATTCTGAGGGAGACTTATGCAAAAAGATTAAAGGTACAGGGGATGGTGCTGATCACAGACAGTCGCAGAGGACACAGTGGGAGGTTCTGAGTGGTAAGGAAGGGTTGGGAATTGAATCCTATTAGGAGATATAAAGCACCTTAAAGGCACAAATCAAGGTGGGGAACGGCGATCTCAAAGGCATTGTGTTCTGGTGTGGAGACGAGATTGTTCCTCAGGGTCTTCTAGAAACAAGTAGGTAAGCACTCTAATAACCATGCTCAGGCAAGAAGTCTGGGGGAGGGGAGGCCTTGCAAGGACCCCTATGTCCTATGCACCCCCCACCCGTAAATGCCGCAATGTGACGTGAGCCAGAGAGAGGCAGTCCCACCTGCAGAAATCACTGGCGCTGAACCCGGACACGGCTGAGAGAACTCTCACCAGGAGATTTGTTTCCACATAGACTCTGCTTAGGACGCCAGCTGCTCGCTTTCACTATGAAGAGAATGGGCCAAGAAAATCAACACTTCGGCTACAAATGGAAGACTGCTCACAGCCAAAGTTCTCTGAAGACAATTTGGTCTTTCAAAACCTCTCCCCCAGAAGAGCCTCAGTAAGCCGTCACCCACACATTACAGAAGACCCAGCCTGAGGGCAGGTCCTGCATAACATCTCGACCATCTCCACACTGGGTTCCACCTGCTCCTCACGGAACCTGTTCCTCAGGAGGCCACTGTCTGCCGCTTGAGCCTCTCTTGGGCTGCACTTTGACCCCCGGGAATGGTCCTGCCTCTTCTGGTGACTCCTCTCCCCTTAGATCCCTCCCTTCCTCTCAGGGAGTCACTACAAAATCCGCCACTTCACAGTATTCGTCCGCCCTTTCCTGGGCTCCTTCACGTCACTCACCATGTCTATTCTTTCATTTGTTCTACATTATTAAGAGCCCACCTTCCAATAATAACTCTTTCTAAATTCCCTTAAGTATGTGTTCTTCTCTGGGAAATGTACTTGATGTCCTTTGGGACACATTCCCATCTTCAAATCACCTTTGGGGTCCAGTCTAACCATCCTCTTGTCATTATCTCTTCCTTAAATGCAAGAAGTCCTTGAAATCCGTTTCTCCCAAAGAACTCACTGCTACACAAAAACAACAGCAAAATCTCCCAGCCCACCCTCATCCTAAGGAAGCGTGAAATCTCACAACTGTGCTTATTGTCTTCCTACTTGGTAATGAGGCTAATAGCTCACTTTTTAGAACATTCATCTAAATGTTGTTCAGGGTTGACTCTACATTATTTAGTCTCCCACTTCAGCAGTGTGTTATATATTTTAAGCTTTTAAGAAGGTGTAAATCACAGCTTGATATCATGTAGTGTCACATTCAGACAGATGTTATTACTTTTATCTTAGTTATGAAGTAAGAAGTCAAGGGTCTGCTTGTGTTATCCTAAAATATGGTCAACAATAGCCAATACTCCACAATTTGCCCTTGATCTTTGAAGGTCGGAGCTGTGCATTTTCCAGAAAACAGATCCAAGTTTTGCATTTTGCATGCTGTTATTGCACTCGCCCACATTTGCCCTGAAAAGATAAATGAAATGTAAAGCATATCACATTCGTTAATTTTTAAGCATAGTTACTGCTATAGGTCCTTAAGAGAACCACTTGCATATCAGTTGGCAATGGAAGAATGTTCATCAATACCCCAAAGCTTCTTCATTAATTGGTTTCCTTATAATTCTCCTAATCAAAGAGCAGCTGCAAGTTCTGCATGATTCCTCAGCAGTTTGCCAATATAGCAGAGAGACTTCAAGTATTCAACCCTGGGTACCAGAAGCTGTATTTACCAAATCTGAGATTCTTCAAGCCCTCCTCTTTTACTCCTGCCCTGATCTTTGTCTGATTGTGGAGTCAAATAGGAAAAGGGAGATGAAGCTCCATCAGGTAGATGTGTCTGCTGCCCAGAGTACCATCTACTTGACCCACTGTCCACAGACGGGGTGAAGGTTTCAGGCTGAGCTCAGACTCACCTTGCGCTTTGCAGCATCCAGCCTCAGTCAGCCACCGTGTGTCCCCCCTGTTTGTGCCCCAGGGGCTCCTCGGTACTGGGGAGAGAAGAGGAAGCTAATGTCCCAGTCAGTGGGAAAGGGGCTGGTGATAAGCCTTGCAGCCTGCCATCCTTCCAGTGGGCCTTCTTGGGGGCACCCATACCCCTCTCAGGAGCTGCCCCAGGCTTGAGCCATCACTGTCCCAGCAGCAACGCTTCCTGGCTTCAACTAGCGTATCGATGACTTCGATACCCACACACTGGCTTTTCCTCCCCTGCCCTGGACTCCTGCTTCCCGGAATCACCCTTCTGGCAGGAAGAAGACCTGAACTAAAACCCTCCCTCCTTTCCATCCACGTTGCTACATGTGTATGTTAGGAAATTGGGTGAGGAAGTAACGGAATTTGGGGGCCAATTTTAATGTTAAGTGATAATTTTGCATCATCTGAAAATTTTCCTAATTCCTCAAAAAGCCCTATATTGATCTGTATATTGGCTGCCATTGAGCCAATCTTTGAAGAAATAGAAAGTAGACAGACCTCAGGAGCAAAGCTGTTTCTCTCTTTCAGATGACATGAGCTCATGTGAGACCCCAAAGGCAAACCCACAGAAGCCCCACACAAGCAGCCATCACATGTAAAGCTGCACTTCCACAAACCAATGCTCTGGAAAGTCTATGCAGAGAAGAACACTGGAAAATCAGTAAATGTTTATTGACTGACTCTTAGGTTTCGATTGAAGAGAGGAACAGTTCCAGAGCAAATGCGGCCCTCCAGCAGCACGATGCTTCTGCAGTCGGAAAGAAGCTGCATCCTGGCGTGAACCAAGGGTTTATCTCAGATCACCCAACAATAGTAAATTCTCTCCTCTCCTCCTCATGTTTAATTTCTATATAACTTTCACTCACAGTGTGTGCTGACTCACATAACAGAAAAATGCTTTATTGAAGTTTTCCTACTTTTTAAACTAACAAATTATGTCATAGCGATAAGTATTTACATAACACTCCGTGTGTGCATTAAGATACATAAAAACATACTTTGGGAAATGTCCCTGTTAAAATATTTATAGGACTTAGACAGGAATTTCTATACCTTCGAGATTGGGTCTGTTGGTTTGGGGTTTGGTCACATGGCTCTTTAGTCATGTGTGTGTCTTCTGGTACCCAAAAGGGATGCTCTAAAAAAGGGAAAGAAAGAAATGCCAGAATTTGGGTACTGCTTTGTTACTGATAAGCTTAAAGACACAAAATTCATAATTTCAAATTATGAGATGCCATTGCCAGGATATGACATGTATCTTCATATATTATTTAAATAAGGGTGTGCATTTGAATAGCTTATGTTGACAGATGACAGAAAAGTGGATTCAGAGAGAAGGAGTTTATGTAAACAGCCAGAAAAAAAGGCAGATGACTTTTAATACAGGCAAGGGCATTTATAGATAATTCATGCAGGTGTATAAAAGGGGTTATAATAGTCTGCTCAGGCTGCCTTACAAGACACCATAGATTGGGTAGCTTAAACCACAGAAATTTATTTTCTTACAGTCTGGAGGCTGGAATGTCATGGAATTTGTTTCCTGGTGAGCTCTCTTCCTGGCTCGCAGAAGGCCGCCTCCTTGTGGGGCACTCGCATGGCCTGCCTTCTGTGGGCTCGTGCCCAGAGAGAGATGGGGGTACAGTACTTCACATCTCCTCCTGCTCTTACGAGAACACCGATCCCATAGGATTGGAGACCTACCCTGTGACCTCACTTAACCCTAATATTCTCCTGAAGACCCATCTCTAAATACCATCATCTGGGGTTGGAGCCTCAACACATCAATTTGGGGGGAGCACAATTTGACCCCATGACAGGGGTCACACTGTTTGATGCAATCATTTCTTTTTAGGATCTATCCTAAGGGATATTCCAAACTATAGAAAAACATATACATAAAGATTTTTCCTTGCAGAGAAAAAAAAGAAACTAACCTAAAATGTGCAACAACAGGAAAGGGCGTGAGAGTGGCAGACCCACTTGAAGAAACTGTGCAACAGTGCAGAACGCACCTGAAGCGCACTCCAGGCGATTTCCCAACGTGTGGGCTCTAGGACTGAGCTGAGTGTGGGTTGTTTTAGTTATTGTTCCCCCTAAAACTCCACCTGTTAAAGCCTTAACCCTGTTACCCCAGGGCCTTGGAATGTGACTGTATTTGGAGATAAAGCCTTTAAAGAGGTAAGTTTAAATGAGGTCATAAGGGTGGACTCCAATCCAACCTGACCAGTGTGCCTGTACAAAAAGGAAGAGACAATAATTTCTTTTATTATACCAGTAAGTACGTACCACACACAGAGGAAGGACCACATGAGGACACAGGGAGAAACACTGTGTACAGGCCAAGGAGAGAGGCCTTGGGAAAGACGAGCCCTGCTGACACCTTGATCTTGGACTTCCAGCCTCCAGGACTGATTGAGAGTAAGCTTCTGTTGAAAGCCCCCCAGTCTGTGGTGCTTTGTTACCGCAGCCCAAACAGACCAATCCAGTTACCTTCAAGGAACCAGAGGCTTGGCTTGCTGCTCGGGGTGGATGTGGAGTGTGGAAAGGGTTCTCTCTTGCTCATGCCCCACCCTCAGCTTTCACCCAACCCTGAATGCCTGTCTCTCTGAGCTTCCCTGAGCTCTTGCTCTTCCCCTGCAGGTAGGACTGGGGGCCCATGGCCTTTTCCACCTCTCCCATAGAGTGTTTGTCTCCCCTACTCCCCTCAGCAACAATGTCTCTGCATCTGCACCTTGGAGGCCACACATCTCTCTGCCTCCCTCCCCACTGTCGCTGTGAGTGAAGGTTCAGACATTAGGGTGGGATCTCTGCTTTGCCCCCTGCTCCCTGCCCACCAGCCCTACAGTGGGACCCAACCTCCTCTGCAGGCCTGCACCACCAACCAGGCTCCCTCCAGCCTCCCACCCCATCTTCCAGAGAGTCCCTGATGGAGGACCACAGAGAAGTCTGAGTGGGTGTGAATCCCCCTCATGTCCGGAGCTCCCGGGATCTCTCTGCTGCCATGCCAATCCACACTGGGCCCATAGCAATTAGTTCAAATTTTAGCCAACTTCTTTGAAACACTTTTCTAGCAGAGGTGACTTCCTTCTGTGTCTGTCACAGGGTTCGTCCTGTCTTTCCTGGGGGAGGGACTCTGCCTCCTTGGACATCAGGCTACTCATTGGTGCTGTGATCTCAGCTCTCTGATGAGTTCAGGAAAAGCTATGAGTCTGTGGTTTATCTGACTTTTACTCATTAAAGTCTGAGTGATACTTTCCAGCTTTCCACTTTCTAGGCAGAATTAGAACCCATATCCAATTTTAAGGGGCCAGTCTGTTGCATGGAAAGGCTGAATTGAGCACCGGCAGAAACTTGTTTTGCAAACTAGACCATAGCAAGCACAGCATGCACCTCAGAAGTTGCTGTTAATTCTCCATCACTCAAAAATTTCAAAGAATACCTAAGCATACAGTTAAGAGGAGCAGTGGATGGAAAGAGAAGAAATCGGCACCTAAACATGTTAATTTGGGGGACTCCTCTCTTTTCCCTTTGCCAAACCTTCTTCAGAAGTCAAGTGTGGCCCAGTGGGAAGGGGGAAAGGTAGAGATATTTTAAAGCTGAAAGGATATTCACAGGTCTCTTTCCCTTTCAAAGGCAACACCATTTTGACCAACAACTCTTTTGCAATGTCCATTGTGCTAGTCTGAAATTAAATGCATAGTAACACAACTTACCTAGATACCTAAATTTCAAGATAAAAAGACTCCAAAAGACTGCCCTATGTATGATAGAAAGGAGATATACAAGGGAAGGTGTCCATAAGACAGCAAATGCAATGCTCAGTAGGACTCCACCAGAAGACCCATGAAGGAGTCAGTCAAAATGTTACATTTATAAATCCAGAAGGACCCTGAGTGTCATATTAGAACACAAATACCACAAGTGACACAGCTATTGGTGAAGGGGTTTTCCAAAATAGCACACAACTCTAGACAAAGCCCTCACAAAACCACTCCAACCTTCCTTTGATTTTCAAGGCAGATGCATTTATGGACAACCTGGTATATCTGACATGCATGATAAACCTGTTTATGTTCTTACCTATTGTGAAATATTTACAGTGAAAAAAAATCAGACAAACAGACATAGCACTTACATGAATGTCTGATGGGACATTGGAAAGTTTTGCCGACTTTTCCCAAGTGGTGTACGACAACCCCGCCCTCAACTGAAACTCACCAGCACCAGTCGATCCTTAGGAAACTCAAGCACCCTCGCCACACGCACTGGGAGGAGAGCCGCCCCTTTCACCAGGCAGGACCTGGCCCAGGTGCGTGCCCCGAGTCACACGGCATGCTGGCAGCGCTCCAGTCACTTGCCGCCAGGCCCATCCTTTGCACCGTGCTTCTGGGGCCTCCAGACTCCAGAGAGGGAAAATCCAGCTCTACAATGACTCCCGACTGGAAAGCTCATGGTGGTCGCCTTAAAGGTGTGTCTTTGAGCACAGGTGGCTGCTTGTACTTCCTTGGCTTGAGATGCTGTGGTGCCACGTGGCTGACCAATGGAAAGTGGCCACTAACCGCTTTGGTCCACGCACTTTGACAGCCTAGGGCTGAAAACAATGCCAATAACTGCCTAAAAGCAACCCAATTTCCATGTCCCCTCACTGCTTTGGGGATAAATCCATGCTACAAGTATTTATTGACCATGAGGAACATGCCTGCCCTGATGGGGTAGAGCCAGGGCCAAGGGGAGACAAGGCAGACATGGGGCCTGCCCACTTCATGGAGTTTAATGGGGGAGTAGGCAGTCAGTAATTAATGTCACACGCAGTAACGTCATTAGTCAGCGTGGTGAAGGAAGAGTCTAAGATGACATGTGAATATGGTTGAGGCATTAATCCAACAGGGAGTATATTAGCGTTCCATCGGGGAAGCAAAATAGTCCAAGTGATAGAGAATAACGGATTCATCGTAGGACTTCCACCGCACACCATCACAGGAGATACTGGGGAAGCAAAGGCCTAGCAGGGGAAGGAGAGGGGATAAGAAAAGAGTCACTCACTAGGAGAAAGGAAGCTGATGGGAAGTCCCCAGCCAGCTGCCGCCCTGCACCCGGGATGGGTCTGCAGTGACTACAGCCAGCAAGGACTTTGGATGTGATGTGCTCATCAGCAGTGATCAGATATGGGCCTGGGGCCCCTGCCTTTCAGCTCACCCAACCCCAGTGACATAGGTGACTGCAGAAGCTGGGGGACTTCCCCACGGGGCTGGAGGTCCAAGGGCAGATGGCCCCCAGTGCACAGAGAAAACAGAGCACCAGCATTGTGGTCAAAAAGACCTGGGGTCAGAAGACATGCGTTTCACTCTGTGGCCCCATACCATGTCCTCCCTCTGCCCCTTGGTACACCGGACACAGCAGAGTGCCAGAGGACAAAGTGAGGATTCACTGGCATAACCCCTGAAATGGTCAGTTCGTGGAGACAAGGCAGCACCCTTTCTGCAGGGGGCCGGATAGTAAATACGATAGGGTTTGTGGGCCACTGGGTCTCTGCACAGCTGCTCAGCTCTGCCATTGTGGTGTGAACGTAGCCAAAGACAGCAAGTAAATACTGGCTGGGATCCAATAAAACTTATGGCCACTGAAATTTGAATTTCATGAGATTCTCGTATCATGAAATGTCAGTCTTCTTCTGACTATTTTTTGACCACTTAAAAATGTAAAACCCATTCTTAGTTTGCAGGCCACATAAATACAAGCAGCAGGCTGTATCTGACTCATGGGCTACAGTTTGCTGACCCCTGTGGCAGACATGAAAAGATAAACGTTTGCCTCCTTCCCCCACTCCGTACGCACACGTGCATACACAAATACATACAGACATACACAGAAGCACACACACACGCTCATGTGCACCTCACCACGAGGAAGAGGCGGAGGGGGGCACGTTGTTCATCACCAGCTGCCGCCACTATATGACCCTCCAGGCTGACTGCATTTCACCTAGTCCAGGCCATTTGCACTTTCTGCGGAAAAAAACTACATCACTGCCATTTTTTAAATTAGTTCTTGACATCGACAGCAATTGACTATCACTTGAACTACCTCAGGCTTTATTAGCCATGAAATTGAAACCCAATATTACCAATTGTTTCCAAATTAAATCACCTTATGAAATATCATACATCCTTAAGGTTTTTGAAGAGAAATGAAATCAGTATGTTCTGGGTTACATTTCCTGCCTAGTCTTTACTGGAATCATAAATTTTCTGCTTTCTCAACCCAGCAGATCATGAAGCTGGGCATGAATCTGTCTGTCTGAAGCCACTGGTTGGGCAACAATTCTTGCAAATCTTCCACCAGTCCATGGGTTCAGAATCTCCTTGTATTTTTAGAAATACCATGTCTCACCCAATAAAAGAGGGAAGATAATGGTGGGGTTGCTTTCAGCTCAGGACCCAGGCTGCTGCCAGCAGCTCTGAATTTTGTCCAGGTCCCGGCTGGGAGGTTTAAGCGTCTGTTTCACAAATGTGGGAGAGCGAGTCTCACCCAAAGCCACAGCTCATGCGTGATTTACACGCTGAGCTAAGTGAGAATTAAACATTTATCACCTGCAGATGAAAGTGGCTCCCTTCTAATGCTGCAGGGACGAGGGATGTCTGCACGCAGACAGCAGCAGTGTCAGTCCCAACAGCTGGGCCCTGGCAGATGAAGACAGGGCACAGGTGCGTGTGTGTGCGTGTGCGCGAACACCTCTAGGGACTTCAGGGGTCCACCGCTCATGATGTACCACCAAAGACCTGACCTCCTCAAGTTCAATGCAGCCAAATTCCTCTCCTCCAAGTGGGTTCCTCTTGGTAAATGGATTCTTCCTTAAGGCAAGGTAAAAGCGGAGTGCCCCAGGCAAGAGGTCTTTCCCCATGGCTTTACACACACATTCTCCATTGCTTAATTTCTGTTTCCTAAATGTTGCCAGAGCCTCCTGGCTGGGTGTCTTCTGCCCACCCCCCACACCCTTTTCTGCCCTTCTCCATCCCAGGTGGATGACAATGGTCTCCCTGGACCCCTGACTCCCATCAGGCGTGGTCAGGGGAGGCGTGAGCAGGAGAGTCTGCCGCCTGACTCCCTCGCTGCCCGGCCTCTGCGGCTTGGCCATGCCCCTCCTGCAGCCCAGCAGCGGCCAGGGCCCCTTCCTCCAGGTGACCCACCTCTCCCTGCCCCTTCAGCTCCACAGATGGTGACAGCCCCTCCGGCCTACAGGTCCTGCCCAGGCCTGCGAGACCACCGTCTACCCCCTCCCACCCTCCCCCGGAACCCTCCTTTCTGATGGACTCTCACCTAATTCTCTCATCAACGCCAAGTGCTCAGCTGTTACGCAGAGAGGACCATTCTCCCTCTTTACACAGGGTGGGGAGTTCTTCCTCGGTGACATCCACAGCACTCAAGTGGCAGGGTTCAGGTGTTGACACTGCATCTCCTGTATGCTTGGCCGCATCCGTTCACCTTTTAGGTCACAAACTCCCAGGAACTGGCTACTCAACTTCAGTACCTCCAACAGTTTTCCAAGGTCAGGGCTGCACAGAGCAAAGGAAGTGCTTCTATTCAAGCTAATTATCTTCATGCTATGAAGCTCTACTCTGAACTATGGAAGATCTTCGACAGGCATAGAATCTGGCAGCATAACCAAATTCAAGGCCATTGGGAAAGATGGGCGAGTGTGGTTTCTCTGGTTAGGATTTCATGACACAACTCTTTGGGGAATATTTGTTTAACTAAATCTGCAGCCTCATCAACCATTCATTAGCAGAGCGCCACATCTCTCTTCCCGAGAAACCCCCTTGGCCGTGATGTTCTGCTGCCACTGACTCCCACTCACCGCCTTCCCCCGAGGCTGCTTCAGCTCTCTGCGTTGCAGAAGTGAGAGATGGATTCACCACATCAGCAGAACACCACTTTCCGTTGAGAGCTGCCTTGGGGTTTTCAGGATTCCTAAATGGAAACTGGCAAGTACACAGACATAACCCTGAGAGAGAACACAGATGGCGTGTTTGTGTAAAAGAGCCCTCTGTGAACCGTGAAGGTCATTTCTAGGTCACCACTGTCCCAAAGACCTTTACGCAGCAATGAAACCTGCCACCTGCACTTTTCAGTACAGTAGCCTGTGGCTAGTTAGCATTTGGCATGTGGCTAATGGGACTGAGGAAAGGAATCTTATATTTTATTTCATTTCAAATAATTTAAGTGTACATGGCCACATGTGGCTGTGATGGGGGACAGCATAGCTCTAGACAGTCCTGTTCAAATAACTTATTCACTTCCTGTGAAATAAAAACTGGCCGGGAATCCCTCTGAGAAACCTTACTCCTAGAATAAGCTACTGTGAGAACCTGTTCATTAGTGACATAGGAAAACTTCACAGAATCTGATCAATGAAGAAATCTTTTTGAGAATAATTTGACAAGCACATGCTAAGTTGGAGAAATTTCTGCGGAACTCATTTGGCATTGTTCTCCAGAATTCAAAACATAAAATTCAATTATAGTCTACATGCAACCCCTGACTCCTAAAATAACTACAGAAATATGATTTCTATAGCAGGAAAATGGCAAATATCCATTATGTTTCAATATACTGTCTTTCTCAATACTGACCTGTTTGATACCAATAATTTAGTAAATGCCCACAGAATGCTAGGTTCTGTAAAGGTTACAACAGGCATCAGTGACGTGTCATTTGCCGTGTCCCAGGGCCTGGGGCCTGTGGTGGTTTGCAGAGAGTAAACCAGCAAGTGAAGAATATGGAGTTCACTCACTGAACAGCTCAAGAACCTTCTCATCTTTCTCCTTGACTTGTACTGTTCAAGCATGGTGATGGGACCTAGAATCACACTGGCAGGGAGTAGAGAAGTTATTATAATAAACAAGAGTCTCATTTTTAAGCACTGAGTTTGCAATATTTTTTTCATAAAAAGAACTCAGAAAAGTGATAGAGCAATATTCATGGGGTTTTTTTCATTTCGCATTGTAGTTCTACTCTAAAGAAAATAGGCAGCCGATTCCTTCACTTTAGAGACACAGTCCTAGAAAAGATTACTTTTTTTTCCAGGATCTTCCAAGCATTGGTGAAATTCAAACTCTTTGACAACCAGTAAGGCCTGAACACCAACCAATCAGAACAGACGTTGTGTGGACACCACCCAATCAGAAGGAACACTTGCCATAGCCCCTCCTTGTGCCAGCAAATACCCCTTGAGTTAGCCGCTAACTCATAGGAGGGGATCCAGGGGAGAGGCTAAATGTGATTTAAGATCATAAAAATATCTTATAAACCATGGTAAGATAAGACTTATCCACCTGGATTGGATTAGCAAGCAGGAGTGTTGAGTAATAACATCGCCACGATGAATTTACATCTTTTTACTTAGTAACTCTAAGGAATTCACTGAACTCTTCCACTTGAAAAGCCAAATTCTAATTTACAAATAGCATGGTTGAGCAGGGGGGCTCAGAGCTGTTGCTAATGACAAAGCATCGTAGAAACCTGTACCAACGAGTGCAGCATTCAA
Organism: Smutsia gigantea; assembly: GCA_032199065.1. Lineage (NCBI taxonomy): Eukaryota > Metazoa > Chordata > Mammalia > Pholidota > Manidae > Smutsia > Smutsia gigantea. The sequence goes on from JAVSCE010015959.1 coordinate 188,697, forward strand.
CTAAATATTAGTCCTGGTTAAATATGAAGAGATGGGGCAGCTGGTGAAATACATTCACTGAGAATATCTACATGAAAAAAGAAGAATATTTGGAAAAGGTAGCAATTTCATTCTTAATAACAACATTCATATCAACTTTAAATGAGGCAAATGTACAACCGTCAAAGACTAACATGAAAATGTGATTTTTTTTACATATTCCTCCGTTTTGCTTTTTAGAAAATGCCTGATTCCTAAACACTATAACTGTTTAAATACCACCTGAATAATAAAGAATTAAGAAAGGCAATACAAGTTTCTTGGTGTTTTCTCTCTCATTTATTAAAAAACATGTTATACCCATTCCCAGGCTTTTCAGCTATGTGGGGCTCATCTGCATCTAAGTCATGTGAGGACACAAGAGCAAGCCTGATAAGGGAGCAGATGAAAGTGTCTGCATGTAAATATCCAGTAATGAGATATTTCACAATGTGCACGTCAGCTTTAGAACTTAACCTTATGTTTAACCTATAAGTTCTGACTTTCCAGACAATTTTACACCTCTCATTCATCCTGTTAGGCTCTTTTGGCGCTGGTGATAGACACTCATGCCCCCCCTACATAAATATCATCTTCATGTGATTTAAGATAATAAAAACATTTTTAAAGTCATGGTAGGATGTAGACATTTATTGGATTAGCAAAGAGTGTTGAGTAACAAACAATTACCATGTTGAGTTTGCAGCTTTTATTCAGTAACTTTGTAGAATTCACTGAAATCCGGAAACATGTGGAGAGTCAAAGTCTAGCCTGGAAGCTGGGAAAATGGATTCCCTGTCTCACCAGTATGGCTACTTCCAGGTAACGCAGGCAGAGCTGGGGTCCAGCCTCGGACGGAGAGGAAGACGATGCCATCGTGATGCAGGTCATCTTCACTATACTAAAGTTACATTCCTGACCTTCCTAGGACTGGCCACATTGAAGGAAACCTGCAGGCGACTTGTAGGGCCTGGCCGGTGGTCATCAGGTGACTGGGAACAAACGGGAAAGGGTTGATTTAATCCCTTGAGATCAGTGCAAAAGACACACTGGAGAAGAAAGTTCCACTCATCAGATGACGTGAAATGAGGGCCCAGCGAGGAACAAAAATGGCAATACACGGCCTTCCCTTATTGCATTATTTCCAATAACATACTCTCTCGTTGCCAAAGTTCAAGACCTAAAGAGCAATCCAACTTGCAGAATCCAATCGTTGCTTGTGTGAAGACAAACACCACAAAGATGCACAATTTTGTTTTGTTTCTTCAACTTGCCTATGGCAGTGCCAGCTTTCATATAGAAATGTAAACTACTTCTAACCCTCTTTAAATAACACACATTTCTTCCAAAGAGGGGCAAACATGAAGAAGTGTCTCCACATAGACCACCCATCTATGCCCTTGGACATGCACGTGGCCACCCACCAGGAATGCAGGCAGACTGTGCCGCTCCCGTTGGGGAATGTAGTCCCAAACAAACAACTTACTCCTCCAGAGAGGCCAATGCCCACCTGAGACTACCGCCCTATTAAAATAGCTGCAGTGTCTTTTCCTGTCTCTCCTGAGACTGCCGGCTCACATTCCAGGGCACTGTAGATGTACTGGACATCTTAAATAATGTAACTGGGCGCCGTGCATTATTTACAGCGCAATAGAATGTCAGGGAGTCTTGAGGACAGAGTCACTCTGGCTCATGTCTTAGTTTGTTGACTCTGTGTCACACAAGACAGGAGAGCTGGGGGCACTACCTCAGCCATGCACTGTAGGGTCTGTGCCTTTGCTGTGAGTGCTTGAGAGCTTTCCTCTTGCTCTTTGCTCTTTGTTTTCCCTTCTGGGTCACCCCAAGTGAATTGCTGTTTTCTAAAGTTACAAGAGTTAATTTCTGTTTATCTCAAAAGAGGACTGATCAGTGGGGAAGACTTGATTCACACTGTAAGTGGTTCATACGCTCACCCTCCAAAACGGACAGACTCAGGAAAGAAAGAAACAGAGTTACCCAAAATAACCAGCAAAGTGGACTGACAGTGAGTTGAAGCCTGGAAAGAGGAGAGGAAAGGAGGAGGTTTTTAAAAATATTCATGGAGATGCAAAACATTTGCAAACCCTGTGGCTTCACAGGAAAATTAGAGGTGCTTGCCTTTCCTCTCACTGTAATTTTTAGTAAGAATGCATTTATTAGTTGTCCTAATGTGTTTTGTGAGCAGTTTATAACTGAGTTAGCTGTACTTCACCAACAGAAACTCTTATCTAGAAAATTATGTCAGTATTATATATTCTAACTGTGAATTCATCCAGGTGAGACATAATAGGTGAAGAAAAGGGTCATGTTTTAATATATGTCAGTTTTGAAAATCAGTTTTTTTTCCTTCTGATCCTTTGTACAATGTAACACATGATCTGAGGTCTCTACAGCCTAAAATCCTATTTTCTTCATAGTGAATGCAGCATGCCCACCTAAAACACGGAAAGTTTAGAAGTGTTGCCCAACTACGGTGCCGCGTGGATTGTGGAGTATTTCGGTGTCAAGACTCTCCCATGTGATCTTCATTGTAACCCCCCACAAGTAGCTCAGATCCTCCTCTGTGCCCCGCAGCCGGCTCGGCCCTGAGGTCAGGAAGTACAGCTCACTCCCCATGCACAGCTGTAAGAAAATCCCCAGAACTCAGAGATGATTTACCCTTAGACACAATGCTGTATGTGTCTGTTGTTTTCACCCCAAACCACAAAACTATTTCCTCAATGCAGATCACCTAGGAACATAGTAAAAAATGCCTACTCTTTGGCTCTGCTTACTAGAGATCCTGACCCAGAAAGCCTGGAAGAGGCTCAGGACTTTGCACTTTGACAAGCGCCCAAAGCGCTCCTGGTACCATTCTACTGAGAACTACGGTACACCAGCAGGGTGCCAGGACGTAGGTACCCATCAGTACAGGTGCACCTCCACGCTCAGCAAGCATTCTTTGTGATCCGAGACACAGGAAACGCATTGCCCATTTCTGCCAGTTGATGGCAGGAACAAGGTGGCCCCATCTCTCCCTCTGGTAAAGAGTCCTGTGTTCAGGAGACCCTGGCTTGGGAGTGGGCTGAGAGGTGGGGATGGGCAAGGGAGGGAGCTCCAGCCAGCCAGCCAGTGTCTCTTCCCACAGTTTGCAACCCGGCCTCACCTGACGGACATGACCCACATCAGCCATCACCGCCCTGTAGCTTCTGACCACTGTGGCTGGCCTTCTGTGGGACAGACCTTCAGGCCACAGCCTGTCCCCAATGACACTGTCTCTGAGATGAGCCCTCACCCCTTCTGAAGTTTCCTGAGGACTGTCAACAAGGAAGACATCACAAGAAAACCAAGGATCTGAAAAAAGAGGGTCCCCCGAACATCTCCTCTTAATCTCTCCCATGGTGCGTGTGGGCCTCCGGCATTCTCAGCCCTAATCAGAAGGATATCAAAGGAGCGAGAGCTACACGGGCTGGTGCAGCAGCCAACAGTAGAAAAGCAGTTTTCTACCCCTTCCTAAACTATGAAAATTCCAGTTTCCTGTTTTAGTAACTGTTGAGTGTAGGATGTAATTAAAACCATGCTTGATGTTGCGTGATGCAGACGCGGCATGCAGAGGGGACGGAGACAGAGACGCAGAAGTGCAGAACTCGAGCGGGACTGCAAGCTGTGGCATCAAAAGCAGGGCTCAGAACGGAGGCGCTGCCTGCTCCCCACAGCGCTGTGCTCGCCCTGAGCTGAGCGCGCTCACAGACTCCAGGGCTCCATGGCTGGACCCTCCTCTACTTGCAGGGGAGACCTCATGATTCCAGCAGGAGTCCAGGCACCGTCAACCCCTGGGAGGGGCCCAGTGCAACCCCCATCCAGTTAGTTAGCACAGGTATCATGAATGCCTTGAGACACTGAACAAATCCTAATTGTTGGTTGGTAGGCAAGATGACCCTGGGTAACCTCCCACCCTTCCTTCCGGCAAACCCCCACATCCATCTTGCTAAGACAGCCAATAGCCCTGAAGCCCACCCACCCAGACAGCCACCCCAGGTTGTTCTAAAAGGCAAGACGCTCAAGCCGCCTCTTCTGAGCCAGGAGGCCCATAGGTGGGGACCAAGAATCTGGTCATCCCCAAGGCCACGGGGACCACTCCTGTACGGAGCTCCCAGCCCTTTGGGCTTTCCCGCCCTTGATCATGTTTGAACAGGAGACCTTAAGGAAAACCGAAGTGCCCGTGAACACACAGGAGTGACGTGGTGATTTGACACGGGCTTGTTTACCTTTCTGTAATGATGCAAAATATGTTATTTTTATGTTGCACAATCATCTACTCCGGTCCACTCGTATATCTGGTCATGACTGGATTGTGATGATCAGCAAAAGGACCCTGTCTACATGTACATGTGCCCCTTGAATCACCTTATTGTGCCAGCATGGCACTGGGAATTGAAGATTTTCCCCCTCTAAGGAATAACTGGTTAACGAGCACCTGGTCACACTGTGCTAGACCATGTGTGTCATCGGTGGCCATCCTTTAGTTAAGAGCTTCTAAAAATGCTGAGGGAAAATAAGACCACCAGTTGGGTACATGAGAGGCCAGCGTGAAGAGAAGAGACGGGTGCATCCTCAGCAGTTGCTGTTCTGTTGACAAAACCAAGATGGCCTTGCGCTGAGACCTGCTGATGCAGGACGGCCACTCTGGCAGCTGGGGCACATGCCACGGTCCGCGGGCAGGACGTGCATCCGGCCCGACCAGCTCCACAGCAGTGAGACAGAAATGGCTCTTGCTGAAGGCTGACCTGCAGCTTGAAATCTCTGTTTAACCTACAGGGTACTCTGCAAAACAGTGTTGTCTGTAGCCGACAAGCCTGACAACTAACTAACAAGCTGGAGCTCCTGTGTGAACGTCCCACAGTAGCACGAGCGGCTCTGGGACAAACCAGAGCCATACTGAGGCCCGCGGAGAGAAGCCCAGGATGAAAGGACCGATAAAGCGGCTCTGTGCAGCTCTCAGTTGCCTCTCCTGGGCCTGTGCAGAGGGGCACCTTGACGTACCTCTACAAGCTGTGGCTGTGCTGCTTGGTGGCTCCTGAGGGGCCAGGTGACCCCATGAGGGACTGTGTCCTCTTTGGGCCATGAGCATGGGCGGGAGCCGCCATGTTCCCAGGCCTGGCCCCTTCCTCCACTGTCCACTTGTCCTTCCCTTCTGCAAGTGCTTCACAGGAAGCAGAGCCCGGGGCACACCTCACAGCCAGGCTCTCCAAATGGGCAGCCTGCAGCCCATGCTTGGGCCTGTACCTGCAAAGGCACTCTTTGGTTCATGAGCAAAGATGGACCTCTTCAAAACTGTGCGTGTCCTAAAGTCCCTCACACTCTAAGCAGAAAAATCTAGCTATTTAAATAACCCCTCACCAGTTTGTAGCGCTGGACAAACAGTCCATCTTCCTTGCAGCCTATGTGCTCCTTCAGGAGCCTCCTGCTCTGGGCCGGCACGCACGCTGCCCGGACGTCTCACAGACGCTGCCAGAAACACAGGTGTGTTGACAGCACCTTGAGGCCACTGTGCTTTTCCACTAATAGATTATTTAGCTGGTTATATGTTTAAATAGCGGAAACTTCTTAAATTTCTCTCCCTGTGTGTTTTCCAAACACTCCAAGCTTAAGAAGCATGCACTCAGAGCTCTGAGCATCATTTTCCATTCCTGTGCCCACACACATCTACAGTTAGTTCCCCTTGTTCCTCATTCATACTTCACAGGGAATCATCTGACATGACCCTCTGCTCGACCTCCTCGCCACCTGCCCCGTCTCCCCACCCCAGGTGTGAATACTTGGGCTGGTCTGGTGGGAAGGCATGAGACTGACAGGAAAAGGTAAACACAGCGAAGCTCAGATATAATGGTTGCCTTCAATGTGTTCTTGGGAGACCATGCCTGGTGCTGGGTGGGAGAGAGAGCCCATCCATCAGCCATGGCCCCCAGCAGGTCCAGTCATGGCGGTTAGAAGGAGAACACCCTTCACAGCCTGGCCATTACTCCCTTTTGCTGGCCACCTCTTAGTCAAGAGATGAGCTCTTCAAAAGGGAACCTGTGCATCTCTACCACCATCCCTTGCAGAATGAGATTGAATGCATCAAAAGATACGTGTGCCAAAGAGAGCAGCTTGAGGGGAGGACGTTTGCCTCTCCACCCAGTCTAGGAAGCAGCTTGTACTGGGAACTCCCGGTTTGTCACGTAGGCCCACCTTTTGCACTGCTGAGCTCACACGCCTTCCTGCCTGGCTAGCTTGGTTGCCACTAATAGCATCACTTAGGTCCTCCCGAGACAAGGTTGAGCATTAGTCAGTGTTCCTCTGGCTCTCAAAGGCCCGGGAGGCACACATCACTGGCAAGATGTATGGATGGAGCTGCATCCCCACAGTAAGGAGGAATATTAGAGCCCGGAGCTGCCTAGAAACTCAAGTAAGTACCTACACTAAGAAGGCATAATGGGGCTGAGAACGCATCTGAGCTATAGCTCCTCAGGCCAACAGCGACCCCTGGGCAGAGAAAGGCCAAGACCATCTGATCCTATGTGCCATCAGGAAACCGCGTCAGTGAGTCTGGTTGTTCCAAAAGCTGAAAGGGGAGAACATCCACACTTATGGGGGCACCATCGCAGAATCACATCGGAATACTTCTCATCTGAAGTTCCCGTTGTACAGGTCAGAAAAGGGTGCCAGCTACGTATATTTTCTCTACTATGACTTCAGATATAATCATATTTTTTGCATATGAACTCTAACTCACTCATGTGTGACAACCAGTGCTGACTCTGTGGCAGACAATTAATAGATAATGTCCTCACAGTTCCGAATGGATGATTTTCTTGAAGTTAATGTTCTGTGGAAGGGGGTGTGCCCGTCAAAATTGGTCTAACAACAAATAATGTCTACGATTTTTGCTTCTCCCTAGAACTCAGACTTGTACATCCCACTGCCCCCAACATCTCAATGTGGACATCTAACAGAGGCCTCAAGATCTAGAAGCCCCCGGGCACACTTCTGATCTTTCCCCCCAAAGCCCACTCCACAGGCCAAGAGCTCCTTCCTGCAGATCCTGGCCTCCTTCCCTCCAGGCTGACCAGTTCCCATGGAGCTGAGCAAAGGCCATGTCCTTCCACCACAAACTTAAAACAAGCCTCATTTTATAATCACCTAGAGGAAGGCAAAGAGTTTTAAACAGGAAAGAAAAAAAGGCATAAAGGGGAAAAACAGTCTAAACCACCTGGTGAGGTTGCCTGCTGCTATGTTGTCCTAGAGCACTGGCTTCAGAGGACCTTGGACGGAGGGTAGCAACGTCTGCAACACAAGAATGACATTGGAACATCGTAGGTGACAGAAACCAACACACTTATTCCAACAGTTCTCATTTAGAAAGAAATATGTGGTACTCCTGGCATAAGGAAATCCTTAACCCCTTAACCATAAACAGGCTTGTTTTTCAAGTTCCCTTAAGATTACAGACTTTCAGAACTTCATCTTGCTAATGAAATAAAAATATGGCAAACAGACTGACAATCAGTGTCTTTCCTGACACATTAGTCCAATCCAGAAACAAGGTAAATCCATAAGCTTTATGGCTTGCTGCTAATCAAGGAAAATAAACACAGAGCAAATGGGGCAGAGAAGAGACAGGGAGGTTTGGTTTTGGCCACGATTTTGGTCAAGCTACTTGATTAATTGCTCTCAACACTGATGAATGTGTATATTTGCTCACAGGGAATTTTGCAAGCTGTGGTCAGATTATGAAAGGAAACAGTCAGTGCTTTGCGGGACTTTTTTTTTTTTTAACATATCATTTGCGATGTACATGGGAAGCAGCAGAGTAACCTAGGAAGAATGGGGCTGCCAGGAATAGAATCCCAGTCCTAGTGAAAAAAAAATGTTTCAAGCCTTTCAGCAAGAATTGATTAACTAAAAAAGGTCTTTCCAAGGAATTTGCTTTGCCAGGCAACTTGTAAGGGCCAGGTGTCCCTCTTCAGCTGCTAAGGAGTAATTTGAACACCTTTCTCTCTCCTTTGCCTTAGAAAAGGATCTCAGTTCAAATCCCACCCCTGCTGCTGACTGCCGATGACCCCCTCTCCCAGGACTGTGTCCTCGAAAGGTAAGACATTAGGTGCTACAAATAGACTTTCAAAACTGAGGTTAGTCTTTCAGCATTCTCCCACACCCTGCAAAGTTAAATAAGAACATGTTTCCTACTGAATTTTTCAGTTTTAATTGAATTTGGGGAGAAGTTATCCTCAATGGACTAAAATGCCTCCTCACACACTTTCAAGAGAGAAACCTTTCACAAAAGAGAAATTATTTTTTGAACTCTTAAATTTCCATCTCATTGTATCTTAAACTTCAGACACATAGGTAAATTTTTATTGTTAATCTACTCCTAGAATATTTTTAGTTTTGGAATTTCTCCTTTTTCTAAAAATTACCCAAAATGTAATGACCGCCTATGGCCAATCGTCTGCCTGGGGAAGCTGGAGGTTCGTCAGCCCCCTCTCCTGACAGCCCCTCTCCAGGACTTTCTCCGGCCCCACCCGTCCACTCCCTTGCGGTTCTCAGCTCACCTGAGATGTAGCCATAGTTTTCATTTCCACTTTTTGACTTTGTCTCAAAAGTTTCGTCGTTTGTCTTCACACTCGCAGATTTCCTAGAATTAGACCGATTTAAAAGAGCCAAATGCTGATCAGCAATGGACGCTCAGTTCACAGTGCTCTGTCCAGAGCGCTCTTACACATCAGACCTACCACAAGACCACAGCTCAGTCACTGGCCTCTCCGGACAGGCACTCACAGCCGCGGGCATGACTGTGTAGATGGCCTGTGTGCTCACGCACTCCCTTGTTGGGGACAGATGGAACTGTGTCATGTTACTCCATGGATTCCATTGCCCAGACATTCTCAGTGCTCAGAAACCAGTGACCAAATAAAACAATGTTGGCAAGCTCTGCCCCACCGGCCGACTCTGCCCACCACCTGTTTCTATCAATAAATCTTTATTGGAACACAGCCACACCAGTCAGTTTTCATATTGTCTATGGCTGCTTTCATGTTATGACACCAGAATTGAGGAGGGGTGATGGACAACACGTGACCTGCAAAACCGAAAATATTCACTATCCGGCCCTTGCTAGAAAAGTATGCCAACCCCTGAGATAAAACAAAAATTGGTGCAGCTTCTCAGGGGAAGGAAGTTTGCAAATGGATATCCAAAGGTTTAAAAATATTTATGCTTAACTGCTAAGGATTTATTATAGGGAAATAATAAAAGGTATGTGCAAAGATTTATATGAAAGAATGTTCATCCATGAGCTGTTTATAACAGCAAAAACTGCAAACAAACCAGGCACCCAACCATAGGGGATCAATACAATAAATACAATAAATGATAATCCATCTCTAAAATGGAATTCCACGCCACCTGTAAAAATTTTTGTGGATGAGAACTCTCATGCACTGCTGCTGAAAGTGTGAACTGGTACATGCACTTTAAAGAAGTATGGCAATGTCATCTAAAGCTGAAATATGCCTGTTATGACCCGGCTTTCACTAGTCGGCATGTACCCAAGGTACCAAATACAAAACAGGAATGAGTATTTACGAACATGTCACCAAAAGATACATAATAGATTGCTTAGTGCAAAGGTATTCATAATGACCTCAACCTAAAAGTATACAAATGCCCATTTAAAAGAAAAATAAATTGCATATGTGCCCAGAATGTATCATTACATAATAATAAGCCATCTAAGCCTACATTCAACAATCTGGGTTAGTCTTGTAGTGGGAAGCTGAAGAAACAGGTATACAGGAATGATTCCATTTACATAAGTTTATACGAATCTAATCTCTAGGGACATGAGGATAGCTGTGAACTTTGAAGAAGGGGCAGGCAATGATGTGATGGGGTCTAAGGTGGAGTTTGGTGTGCTGGGGGCGTTCCAGTTCTGTACGTTACCCATCAATTTCCAGGCACATAGCTTTGTGAAGATTAATCATGCTGCACACCTCCAGTTTGTGTACTTTTCTGGACTGAATGTTATATTTCCATAACATAATTTATTAAGCAAATGCAGCAAAAATGTTGTAGGCAAATATTTGTTCACAGAAATAATATTCAGAATATTGCCAAATGGGAGGAGGAAGCTCTACAACAATTTTATCCAAATTTCATAAAATGCATGTGTGTGTTTCTGTGTGTATCTGTGAACACACACAGTGATAGTATATACCTACTTAGGTAACACTAATTACTCTGGACTACTGGGGTGATTTAAAAGTCATCTTTTGAAGCTCTCTTTATTTTTAATTTGTTCTATAATAAATACGCATGAATTTTATAGGAAAAAAAAGTGTTATTTTAACACAGAAGTCTACAAACAGCTGGATTAGCACGGTTGGCACTGTGGGAGGGGAAAGCAGGATATGGGAGTCTCAGCGAGTTGCCCTGTCTTTCCTCCCCGGGCCTGAGGTACTCAGATCTAAGTGTGAGAGCTGCACATAGACAGGTGTGCAGGCATTGAGCAGATCTGCTCTCTAGATGAGGGATGAGGTGCTGGGCACCCTACTTTACTGTTCTGTGACCTTCAGATTCCTCAACCACAACACAGAAAAATAGACTCAAGAAATAACTGCAAGAATTAAGTAAGGTAACACCCCGTACCAGGTGCAGAGCAGTACCTAGCACAGGTGCAGCTCTCTCCTGGCCAGTGTGTATTAGCCCTGAGTGTGTAGTAGCTATTACTGCTGCTGTCGTCATCGTGGTGATTCTCTTCCTATCACCCTGAAGAGCTGTTGGTCACTGTACTAGTGAAATTGCCTGTGATCCCAAAGAATAGAAATGAAAGCTGTACAGAGTCAGTAATGGCGAATGGAGGAATTCAGGCTGCCATCTCGCTGGGGACAGCAATCAAGAGAAAGGCCGAAGTAATTGTCACAGTCAGTTTTCCTTCCTCTCCTCTTGCCCTCAGTCAGGCCCCAGCGGAAGTAAATTTTCAGATTGCTGCTTTGTAGTGTCCTCAGAGCAAGTGTAGCCGCCTCTCCAAAACCGTGTTACCAGCAGGGAGTGACCAGGGTCACAGGGAGAACAGGTAGTATCTGTTACATAATGTCTATACACCTCTTCATTCGTCACATGTGACCTAAACATATTTTCAAATTGCAGTGTTTCACAAATTAAAATTATCTAACAACATACTGAACACTAGATGCGGATTTGCTATAACACCCCCAACAAAACCACAGCTGTCTAAAAATCCTCCCCTTGGTGCACGTATAACTATGTAAACATTCCAGACATTTAAGCTGTTCATTGTATTATCTTAAGTCCTTGACATAGTTAACTTAAAAAGAGCTGGCAGCTACTTCTGGAAGGCTCTGGGAATGGCAGGGATGTCTCAGCCCCTCCCCCATCAGTGGTACAAGCCGTGAATGTTACCTAATTTGCTTCCTGCTCAGTGTCATGTGCCTGAAGCTATCCAGCTGGTCTCACTGTTCTCCATCACCCCAGATATTCCAGCAGGACCTCTGCCTGGTTCTTTAATGTCCTTGAAATGGTCCTCCAGTCCCTAGCCTTGACTCAGAGCAGGAAGGACAATGTCATGGTGCATAGTGTCCTCTTGTGGAAAGAGTTGCAAATGCCAGAAAGTAGAGTAGAAAATCTCCATTTTTCAAAGTGAACCAGGGCAAGTCAAACATAGGCAGTATCCACCCACCTATTTTATTCTACAGCTAATGTTGCCATATGAGTTTGTGATTGGCATTCATGTTTTTCAGGGTTGTCCATTTCTGGTATTTAATTTTGAGTACCATAATCCTAAAATCCCCATTGTGTCTGTGGCAGTGGTGGTGAGGCTGCTCTTCGGTTTTTTTTCACTTGTTTGCTTTTGTCTTTAGAAAACTGATGTCATTTCAAACTTACCTTACTTGACTTTGATAACTAGATTCTGCCAAAAAAAAAAGAAAGAGCAAGAAAATTACATAAGCAAAATCAGGATAGTTATTCTGAAAATAAAATCTCATTGATTTATATAGCTCTCCTGGTTTTAAATACTCTCATTACTGAGTATTTGTGACCCACGGGGTATTAAGTTCTCCCACATCAAATTATCAGATGACTTCTAAGCATAAGGAATGTAGAATTCACTATTAACCTTCATAAATATTAATGACTCTTACATATCTGAAATGTAGTAAATACCCAGTAAGTACTTAGTGAATATGGAATTGAACTAGGAAGATTATAAAGACTATAGTCACACAAACAGGCACCCTGCATTCCCAATCCCTCCTGTCACTCATCAGTACTTACCATGTGCCAGCATCCTGCCAGCCCTGTGCCACATATTATCTCATTTAACCATTAGAACAATCCAAGAAGTAGGTGTTAGTGTTGTCATATTTTTAAAAAACTAGACACTGTTTTATTATTACACCATATTTTTAACAGATAAGAAATTATATTGTTTAAGCATTCTATTTCCTTAATTCTAAGATACATTTTCAATCAATATGTACCAATGGTATCAACTCAAAGAGTTGTGTCCACCCCCCAAAAGCTTTCATTAAATTGCTAATGTTTTTAGTCAATGGATTCTTAGGCTGGAGCAAATATAGGACTTGAAAATAGGGGGTAACAGAGCACATACGAGTCCCCAACCATCTGTCTCAAAAGCCAGTGTTCTTTACAACTCTGCTTTCCTGTCTAGGCCTTCTATGCATTAAGATCTTTAAAAAATACTCATTTTCCTTATTTTTTAGATAATGTCCTCACTTATTTTCAGTTGTAATTACACCTGCCAATTCACACCCCAAACTGAACCTTGGAAGCAATCTTATTTGAATTGAAGGAGAGAGATTGTCTTGTTTCCCTCCAGGAATAGGGTAATGCCACTAGTATTCCCATAGGGCTGGGCTGCTGGAGATGGCCTCTGGGACCCTCTGCTCTAGCAGCCTGGACCCCAAGGCCTCCAGGCCTTTGCTGAGTCAGTCTCCAGTAATGGTCAGAACTGAAAATCCTCCACACACCCGCAAAGCAGAACACCAGAAAATATTTTTGAAGATGCTTCATGTTTAATATTTTTAAGCATGGAAATAAGTACCATGATCTAGGGTTCGACTGGATCCTTTACACTTATGTTGAGGAGAAGTGTTTGTCCATTGTGAGTTAATGATGCAGGTGGGCTTCATAAGTGGGTTGTCACAAGCCACTTACCTGGACCTGTTACAGTCCAGGGGAATAAAAACAGCTCTCGCTTACATGGGCTTTTCATCTCAAAGGTAAATAAAGGATAAAACATAGGACGGATCACAGAAACGTTTACTTTGTTAATGTATTTAATCTCAAAACCAATCTACAGGACAATACTTACTCTCATGTTGTAAATGAGGAAGCTAAGAATCAGAGAGTCACCTGCTACACATCCTGTATGGGTCACCAACCCTCCCAAACCTTCTCACCAGGATAGTGTGGACCAGTCAAAAGCATAAGAGAAGCAAAAGTCCTAATAACCAGAACGTTCTCAAGTGATACCACAATAGCTAATGTTGAAAATAATAATCTGAAGGCACCGAACAATCCCAGTCACTCCTGAAGTAAAATTAAAGTTATCCAATGCTTTTCATTTAAAATCCAGTGTATTTTATTTGAGTAATCACCTAGAGCATATAATTATAATCACCTATAGCAAAAAATTATATGATAGAGTAACTCCCAGGTTTAAAAAAAATCCCATTTTTGGGGGTCAAACAGGAGTTTACTACTTTTAATTTTCTGTTTCCTAAGGAATAAAACTATAGCACAGAATTAATTCCACAATCCCAAACTAAATACACAGGAGCTAAGGCTAGACCATTAGCCTAGGTAAGGCCTGACCACACACTCTGCTTGAGATACCTCATTAAGAAACCTAGTCCATGTAAAAGAGTTGGTTAATATAATGTCTGGCACATACACAAAAAGTGCTCACCAAATGGCAGTTTGAATTAATAAACTTTAAAATGCAGTTACATTGGGAAGGGAGGGATAAGGGGGAAAAGGGGGCATTACAATTAGCAGATGTAATGTTGGGGGGGCACGGGGAGGGCAGTACAACTCAGAGAAGACAAGTAGTGACTCTATAGCATCTCACTACGCTGATGGACAGTGATTGTAATGGGGTTGGTGGGGGGACCTGATGAAGGGGGTAGTTTAATAACCATAATATTGCACATGTAACTGTAGATTAATGATACCAAAATAAAATTTTTTTTAAATGCAGTTACATGGTTCTTAAGAAAAATAATTTAACTATAGAAAATGTTCAAATAGGAGTAAGTGAAGGTTTTACAAGAGAAAAAGATACGGGTGGACACAGGCATCCAGCACTTGGAAAGTCGAGAGCCACCCACATGACGAAGATCCTTTGGCTCCTAAGCCACAGACTGCCTGACTCTATGACAATCCTGCCCCAATGCTGATAAGCCCCAGTGTTTAGCCTGACCCCCAAACAAGATGACTGCTTTCATATATCTTGGAGTATCTCAAAAGACCTCTTTCAGAAGGAATATGTAATTATTTTTATTCATTTTCTTTGTACTATTTTTGTTGACAGAAGACCTTATTTATCCTTCTAACACTACATCAACAGTCCCCAAAAGGAGATTTGGAATGATACAAAATAGGAAATAATTGTTGTACATGCTCAGATAGGTAGGTATTATTCTAGAAAAAAAAGTAGCATCTAAATGGCGGATGGCAATAGCCCTCCATCCTTACAAATAAGCCCAGAAGTCAAGTCGTCAGTGTCTCTGGTGAGAAAGCGTAAAGCTCTCAGGAGTCCTGGGTGGGGGGTTTGCATCAGACTCCAAAGGAGTGTCTTCCTTCCTAAGAAATCCTTTCCTTCCCTGTGCATTTCGCCCATCTCCTTTCAAGGACTCTGGAAGCCAGCGAATCTTTGGAAAGAGCTATTGAACTAGTGAACTTCAATTACTTGTACCCAAAGTTCAAATATATATACAAATCTATATGAGCAAAAAAATTACCTTTATTCTCTCTCCCGGAGACACAACAGCAGCAAAATATTATAATCAGAACAAGTATCAGGATGAAAAGCAATGAAAAGGATACTGCAAGGAGAATTATGGCCCAGGTAGGCAAGGAGGTACCTGGTTTATCAATACTGCCTATAAGGTTGAAAGGAGAAAAAAAAGTTTTTAGTGATGCTTGCCGCTGTCTGGGGCACATAATCACTGCTCCTGCCACACTATAAATTAGACATGTTTTCCAATAACATTATAGCTATCCAGCCTGTTCTGGCTAGGTGTCTCAGGCCCGCTTCCCTTCTGTGTGCTTAAATATTCAGGGCCTATAGTATCTTGCATTACAACTCTTATTGCAGCAGATAAATCCCCACTTAGTTACACAGTCCAAGTATTCCTGGGTTAACACCCCTACTGCTCCTGCGAGATAGACAAGGCCATGCTGGGCAAGAAATTTAGTCAACAAATACTTCTTGAGCAGTGACTGCTGGGTGACACCGAAGACTGACATTTGGTTCCCACGTCCATGACCCTACCAGCCATGAGAGTCCAGAGCCCAAGGGAAATCAGGGCAAAATGAAGAAGAGCCACTTCAGGGAACTTGGGGGGGCCCTTCACCCCAGGGCCGCCCTGCCCTGCCCACGGAAGTCACTCCACATCTAGTAATTGCTTTTCCCACGGCTCTTTGGAAACCAGCTTCTTCAGGGCCCACCTGGCCCTCTTGTTTGGTCCAGTGGTCACGGGGAGAGAGAAAAGAATAAAGTGAGGAAATACAAGCAGGGAAGGGACGGGGGAAGAAGAGGAAGAAAGAAAAGAATAACCCATTTTTATTTTTTTACAGCCATGTCTT
>JAVSCE010015960.1:0-69094 GCA_032199065.1 Smutsia gigantea
CAAGTACTGCAACACCTGCTTTTTTCTCTTTGTTGTTTGCATGAAATATCTTTTCCATCCCTTCACTTTTAGTCTGTGTATATCTTTGGATTTGAGGTAAGTTTCTTGTAGGCAGCATATAGATGGGTCTTGCTTTTTTATCCATTCTGTTACTCTGTGTCTTTTGATTGGTGCATTCAGTCCATTTACATTAAGGGTGATTATCGATAGATATGTACTTATTGCCATTGCTGGCTTTAGATTCGTGGTTACCAAAGGTTCAGGGGTTGCTTCTTAACTATCTAACAATCTAGCTTAACTTTCTTGTTAAGTTATTGTAAACACAGTCTGATGTTTCTTTCTTTCTCTCCCTTCTTATTCTTCCTCCTCCATTCTTTATATACTAGGTGTTTTATTCTTTGCCTTTAGTTAGTATTTGGATGGTCTGCTTTCTTTGCTATGATTTTATTTTCTCTGGTGACATCTTTTTAGCCTTAGGTGTGCTTCCCTCTAGAGCAGTCCATTTAAGATATCCTGTAGTGGTGGTTTATGAGAGGCAAACTCTCTTAACTTTCGTTTATCTGGAAATTGTTTAATCCCTCCATCATATTTAAATGATAATCGTGCTGGATACAATATTCTTGGTTCGAGGCCCTTCTGTTTCATAACGTTAAATATATCATGCCATTCTCTTCTGGCCTGTAAGGTTTCTGTTGAGAAGTCTGATGATAGTCTGATGGGTTTTCCTTTGTAGGTGATCTTTTTTCTCTCTCTAGCTGCCTTTAATACCCTGTCTTTATCTTTGATCTTTGCCATCTTAATTATTATGTGTCTTGGTGTTGTCTTCCTTGGGTCCCTTGTGTTGGGAGATCTATGAGCTTCGGTGGACTGCGAGACTACTTCCTTCCCCAGCGAGGGAAAGTTTTCAGCAATTATTTCTTCAAAGACACTTTCTATCCCTTTTTCTCTCTCTTCTTCCTCTGGTACTCCTATAATGCGAATATTGTTCCGTTTGGATTGGTCACACAGTTCTCTTAATATTCTTTCATTCCTAGAAATCCTTTTATCTCTCTCTGCCTCAGCTGCTCTGTACTCCTGTTCTCTGTTTTCTATTCCATTAACAGTCTCTCGCATCTCATCCATTCTGCTGTTAAGCCCGTCGATCGCTTGTCTGATTTCTGTATTGTCTTTCTTCAGTTCCCTCACTTCCTCCCTCAGCTCTTGCACATTTCTCTGTAGGTCCATCAGCATGGTTATGACTTTTATTCTAAATTCTTTTTCCGGGAGGCTGTGCATTTCCATCCCTTCAGACTCCCTCTCTGGGGTTGTCTGGTTGATTTTGGTCTGAACCATATTCCTTTGTCTTTTCATGGCTGTATAATTTGGTCACTGATAGTTGCCACGTATATCAGCTGGGCTCTTTAAGACTTTAAAAAGAGAAGAAAAAAAAAGAGAAAAAAAAGAGAAAAAAAGAAAAAAAAGAAGAAAGAAAAAAAGAAAAAAACGAAAGAAAAGAAAAAACAAAAACAAAACAAAAAAACAAAACAAAAACAACAACAACAAAAAAAAATGGCCCACCGGACGTAGATTCTGTGGGAATGCTCTAGGTGGCGCTATTGCCCCACTATTCCACAGCTGTGACTGTGCCGCTCCACAGGGCCCTTTATCGCTCTGGCAGGGGTGGGAACGAATAGGAGGCTGTTGATCTCAGTGAGAAGTGTTAAGTATGGCTACGCTTCCTCAGTCGCCAGCTAAGGCGTCTGAAACTCCCCAGGACTCCCAGCCTGCTGGGCTGAGTGTGCTGGGGCGATCCGGCTCCTCCGCTGGGCTCCTGTCTCTTTAAGACCGCTGAATAAAGCGCGCACTTTTTTTTTCCTTCCCGGAGCCGGCTGCAAGCCCCCTGGCGCGTTCCCCGCTCAGATCCTGCCCCTCTGTCTCTCCAATCTCCGCTGCACTGCGCAATGTGGGTCAGCGCTCCCCGCGCAGATCACCGGGGCTGGCTACTTCGCGGGGTGTACTTCCACTCCCTCCCGGCTCTGGATCCTCTCCTCCCGCCGGTGCGCTGGGGTGGGGGAGGGCTCGGGTCCCGCCGGGTCGCGGCTCCGGATCTTACCCGCCTCTTGGGGTGCCGAGTCCTCTCGGGTGTAGCTGCACGCTGTGCGCTTTCCTGTGTATTCTCGTCTCTCTTTTAGGAATAGATGTATTTTCTGTGTTTTCGTAGATAAATATAGTGTTGGGAGGAGATTTCTGCTGCCCTGCTCACACCGCCATCTTCCCGGAAGTCTATTCTTTCATTCTTAGAGATCTTTTTTTCTCTCTGTGCCTCAGCTTCTTTGTATTCCTGTTCTCTAATTTCTATTTCATTTACCATCTCCTCTACCTCATCTAATCTGCTTTTAAATCCCTCCACTGTATGTTTCATTTTAGATACTGTATTTTTCAAAGTTTCTATCTCTTTCTTGAAGTCCTCCCTGAGGTCTTGAATAGTTTTCTCTAGCATGTTTATGATTTTTACTTTGAAATCATTATCAAGAAGATTCGTGATTTCAGTTTTACTTAGCCCTCTTCCTGCATTTGAATTTTTGTTTGTACAAATTATTTTTGCCACTCCATTCTAGTAATTCCTGTGGAGTAGTAACTTTGTGTAGGCAGTGCCTTCTAATGCCCAGAAGCTCTACTCTCTGGAGCTGCCCAGCACCTGGAGTAATGGCAGGAGTCGCAGATGATTGGCGCCAATGCCTGCCAGAAGAAAAGAGCTCTTTCCTGCTTCCTGGCTGCAGGGCCTGCCTCCACTGCCAGGGCCAGTGGGCCAAGCATGCAGAGAGGAGCCTTTGCATTATGCCCCTGTAGCTTCCATAGGCAGGGCCACCCTCCAGCTGGCCTGGAATGATGGCAGGGGCAGCAGGTTTGTGAATCGGTCCCGAATGGAAGGAAGGAGTGGCCGCATATCACAGTGCGGGGCCTCAGTGCTGTGTTGAAGCTCCTGAAAGTTCCCAACCTAATAGGGCTGAGTGTACCAGGATGATTTTGTCCACCTGCCCTTTCTCCTGAGCAGCAGGTTCTGTGTAATCCTTGCTCCTTTAGAGTTCTATCACTATTGGGAAGTCTTTCAAAGTGCCTGCCTTTCTTTTGTCCCTGAGTAGCCAGTTGTGGGTACCTGTTCTCCACAAGTGACTGGAATCTCAGTCTCTCTGAATATTCTACCTGTCTTTGCTTTCAAACCCCACTAATTTCCAGATCACCATGTAATGTGGGTTTGTGCTCCCAGAGGAGATCTCCAGAAGTGGGTGTTTAGAAGTCCTTGGCTTCTATGACCTCCCCAATCCATTTCTCTTCCTTCTGCCAGTGAGCTGGGGTGGGGAAAGGCTTGAAGCCTGCCAGATCGCGGCTTTGCTACTTTACCCTTTTCTGTGAGGTCTTCTCTCAGATGTAGGCCATCTGTTACAGTCTTCCTTCCAGTTGCTTAGTTGTATTAATTGTATTTGCTGTATTTTCATGTTATATGTGGTTATGGAGGAGGTTTCTGCCTCACTTCTCATGCTGCCATCTTTTTTCCCCAGTCAATGTATAACTTTTTAAGAAAACACAAGTTTTCCAAGATGGCTATATTATTATATAATCCCACCAGCAGTGACTGAATGTTCTAGTTGTTCTTCATCCTCACCAGCACTTGGCATGATCAGTCTTTTTAATTTTAAGCACACTAATGGCTGTGTAGTGCTATCTCATTGTGGTTTTGATTTGCATTTCTTTAATAACTAAGTAACAAAAAAGTGCACTCTGCATGTTTCAATTTATATAAAATTCTAGAGAATTCAAATTAAGCTTTAATAACAGAAAACAGATCAGTGGTTGCCTGCGGATATGAGGGTTGGGTAGAGAGACTGAGGGAGGAATTACAAAGGAGCATGAGGACACTGTGAGGGTGATGGGTATGTTCATTATCGATTGTGCTGATGACTTACCAGGGATATACATAAGCCAAAAACATAACAAATTTTAGACTTTAAATGTGTGCAGTTTATTGTATGTCAATTATAACTAAAAAAAAAACTATTAATATAAAATAAATCTGAAAGTGAAACAAAAAATATCATAGAATTAAAAGGCAAGTGACAAACTGAGACACATACCACTAAGTGTTGACACCCTAAAAACATAACACATTAACACAAAGTAACAAGAATAACATGAAACCATAGTAGAAAATGGGTAAGTGGCATGAACTAGCAACTTAACAGATAAAAATGCTCCCAAAAATGTCTTACTTGTAATCAAATAAACGCAAAACTACAATGAGATCTCATTTTTTATATATCAGATTGTCAGAGATTCAAAAGATGTACAAACCCAAGTTGGACAAGATATAAATAGAAACAGGTCTTATCATCACCCTTCTTAGGACTAAATGGGTAAATTCTGGAAGACATTAGGCTATCTTTTTCAAAAGCCTTAGAAATGTCTATATGCTTAGGCTCAGAGACTCAATTTTAGGAATGAATATATTCTGAGAAAATAAACAGAGTACACTTTTTCAATGTATGCACAAGAATAATCCTCATAGCATAGTTTAAAATAGTGAAGAACTGGAAACTACCTAAATGTCCAGGAATGAGGGAATTGTTAAATAAGGTAGATATATTCATAATATGGAATGTTATGTATCCCTTAAAAAAGATTTGTTTAGAGCTTTTTTCAGCCATATAGTAACTGTGTTACTAATTCAAAGAGGGATTTAAATCATATATAGAGTTGACCCATTTTATAATAACAATACACACCCAAAAACAGATATTAAAAATGTTGGAGTCCTATCAATACTGTATTTGCTCCATGCCCTTCTCAAAGACGAAATGTATGCATCCCAAAATATATTCAACTCCACAATGCAGTCATGAAAAATAAATGTTTTACTGATGACTTCGTGGGCAGATGTGGAAGAAATTTTGCATCACCACTATGCTGCACTATAATCTTCATAACAATTGCCTTTAAAAATTCTCGGGTTTTTTTTTCAAGTTCTTTTACAGCAACTGGCGTCTCACAGCAGGCCCTGGGTCTGGCAGTCACTCTACTCTGCTCACTCCCCTCTCCCAGGCTTCCAATTCCCCTACCCACCCACTTGCAATTCTCCCTCTTCCTGAATTTGCCCCTCTCTGTTTCTCCTATTCATATCCTTACTTCCATAATCAGGTTGTTAGATAATAACCTTTCTTAGTGTTCAATCTTTTTAGAAAATAGCATGGGACTACCAAAAGTTTCTTTATCATCATAAATACATTTCTAATAGCAAGAAGCCCTAAATGGATAGAAAAAGATATGGGATTGTGGATAATGTTTTCTATTACTTACTTATATTTGTGATTTTCCTACTTTCTAATTTTTCTACAGTAAACACATTACCGAGAAAAAGTAATATTCTAACAGAGGCACAACAATTATTAAGCATATCACAACTCAAAATGGCAAAACATTTTCTGGTTTTCTGCTCATCTGCACACTCTCTGTCAAAGATTCACAAGGAACCATGAAGAGCAATGGCTATAAATGCCTAAAAAATTATATATATATATATATATATATATGTTTAATAGTTTATTCATTGCCCTCTGTTATTCCAAATAACTAAGACTGTAACTATAATATATGTGGAATCTAAAAAGACAAAACAAAACTCAGTTACAGAGAACAGATTGGTGGTGCCAGAGGCAGAGGGTGGGGAGTGGGCGAGATGGGTGAAGGGGATCAAAAATTATAAAACAGTTTTAGTTTAAGTCCCAGAGATATAATGCACAACATGGTGCTTATAGCTAATTATACTGTATTACGTATTTGAAAGTTGCTAGAGAGTGTATCTTAAAAGTTCTCATCACAAGAAAAATATTGTAACTATATTTGATAATGGATATTAACTACTAGACATTGTGGTGAACATTTTGCAGTTATATACAAATACTGAATTGTTATGTTGTACACCCGAAATCAATGTTACATGTCAATTATATCTCAATTTTTTACAAAAAGAATGTAACTATAAAAAGGAACAGTTCCATTGATAAACAAAATTTAGGTAAAATGTTTCTTTCTTCAAGGCACAATCCCCAAATTATCTATGATGTTATCAATGGTAAACCATCAAGACCCATGTAAAAGGGCACGATGCCTTATTTCTACCTCCTTTACCCACAGTGTTTGAAGGGAGACAGAATAATTGAGAGGATACTAGAAAAGGTGCTGCAATATTTCTGCTTATAAAGTTTTTCCCACCAGAATGTCTCTCCTAAAATTTCTTCCAGGTACATGACTTCCAACTCCATTAAAAATCAATAAACCAAGTATAAAAGCAAAAGGAAGGATGTTGAGAAATTTTACTAAGCAATTAACAAACTCAAAGTAACTACTACTGAGAGGAAACATTCTGCATGATTAGGAAAAAAAAAACATTTCTTTGAAAAACTGACAGAAGCTTCACAAAAATTAGCAAAGTTCTAGGTTGCACTCAAAATTTTTTAAGTAAAATAAAAAACAGACATTAAATGTATTAAGGTCTTTAACAAATAAAGTCTACTCAGAGAAAAATAAGATGAGAAATTAAAGAGAAGACCAAATGTCTGCCATGTGAGGTATGAACAAAGAATGCTAGATTCATGGAACACCAGATAAAGCTAAAAGACAAAATTAAATGGAGGGATTGGAACTATACTTATTGAACTAAGACGGCTGGTTCCTTCCTCCTCTTGGCTTCAATTGGCCCGCCAGCCAACCTTAGATCTCTGGGCATGAGATGAAAGAATTCCTTTCTGTGGTAGCCAAGGATACCAAGGGAATTTGGAGAGGTGATTGGCACTGTTCTGCATCCTGATTTTGGTAGTAGTTGAAACTCATAAAACTGTACCCACAAAATATAGCCAATTTCATGGTATGTTAATTTTGGAAATTAAAAAGGAAAAGATACAATCACAAAAATGTCATTTTGGGGGACAAATTTCTTTGACATACCAATATAATAGAGAACTTTTAATTTACATAAACTTGGCCCTCATAAAATATTCATATACAATATTAAAATATAAATTCTTAAGAGCTGTAACTTTAAACTTTTATATAACTTAAGTAAACATTTCTCCTGTGAAAAGACTTGATGATTCTTTCCTCCTCTTTTCCTCTCCCTTTCTCACTTTGCTACAGAAACAGTCTTAAAGCTTACTGAGACAGTAATTGTGACAAGTATGTCAATGCTCGAAAAGATGAAAACAGAGCTTTAAATGTGCCCCATCTCAATAACCATCTTAATAGGTATGTGTTTAACTTACTTCTATTTCTCTACCAGTTTTTTTCCTGGCAAAGAAGAAGAAAAATAATTCTGAATCTTGATGTTGCAAGGACAACTGTATGAGGATTGTATTATTGGGCAGGAAGGAGAAAAGGAGGGAAGGGTGGGGGAGGAAAAATATGTTTAGAGTTGTACTATTAATCCACTTCAAGATGAATTTTAATCAGTAAAACTAAATTGCTATTATGAAATTTAATTGTTCTTAATATTCTATCTTTCAGTGTAATCCTATTCACAGGGGAAATTGAACTTGAG
Organism: Smutsia gigantea; assembly: GCA_032199065.1. Classification (NCBI taxonomy): domain Eukaryota; kingdom Metazoa; phylum Chordata; class Mammalia; order Pholidota; family Manidae; genus Smutsia; species Smutsia gigantea. Next base: position 7,568 of record JAVSCE010015960.1, read on the forward strand.
TTATCAAACCACAAATTGGCAGCAGTCATAAAGCTGATAAAATAATGTATTTATGCCCAGAAAAACGGCATACTAGCTACTTTCAAGACATTCTTTTCTAAGGCCGAAATCCTTAAGTTACTTTTAAATAAAATGTTTACTTTCCTTAAAAAAAAAATACTCCTTATGGACCCGATTTGAAAGCTGAAGAGCAAAAAATAAACTGCCACTTTTCTAATATAGCCTATATATGGACTGATTTCTAAATTTTAATAGTTAATATCTTATTTCCAAATTTAAAGGCAATTTATTAAATGAAATAATCATACTGTAAATTTTAGTATTTCTCAGTGCATTAGTCTGCTCAGCCTGCCTTAACAAAACACCATAGACAGCGGCTTAAACAACAGAAAAGGTTCTCTCACAGCTCTGGAAGCTAGAGGTCCCACGTGAAGGTCTGGCAGGGTCGATCAGGATGGAGCTCTCTTCCCGGCTTGCAGCGGGCCGGCCTCCTTCTCTGGGGTCTGCCCGCGGTGGAGGGGCAGAGCTTGCTCTCTGGTGGCTCTGCTAGTAAGAACACAGATCCTGAGGGACCAGAGCCTCACTCTTAGGCCCCATTTAAACTTAATTACTTCCTGCGAGGGCCAGGATCCATACAGCCGCATGGGGGGGACAGAGCTTCACCACATTGTCCCAGGAGCTCCAGGAGAGCACGTGACCCCGGTTGACCTGCGAGGAGGCTCCTCACGCGCTCCCTTGTCCACGGAACGTATGTTCCGCCCTCGCGCCGTGCCCACAGCCGGAGCCATTTTCAAGGACACGGCCTTGTAAGAGCAATGCGTTGTTGAGACCTTCTGGGCGGAACACGTGCCTGAACCCCCTTAAGGCCTCTGTATAAACTGTTAAGATTCTGGGTGGTGCCGTATCTACTCATCTCGGTAGCTGTCCCAGACCAGCCTCATAAGGAAGTTGGGGTGCTTTTCCAACCTGGGCCGGGTCATCCCTCCGTAGGCAAACTGGTGGTCCCCCGCTCCTGGAAGGTCACCAGACTGATGCAGAACTCCGTGCGCACCCGATGGGCATAGCGCGCAGCAGCCCAGAACTCCTGGGCTCAAGTGATGCTCCTGCCTCAGCCTTCCGAGTAGCTGGGACCACAGGCGCGGCACCACGTGCGGCGAGTTCCCGTGCTGTTAAAGCCCGCCACCTACCCATCTGGAGGGTCTGCCTGCTTCTGTCTCTTCCTGCTCTTCATGTACAGGGGCCAGTTTCAGATTTCACCCGGGAAACTTCCAAGTTTGGGAACCAACACATGAAATATGGAAGAACACAAACATTTAGTCCATAACACTCAGTTTTGGAATTTCAGTACTTAATCTTACCAGTTAGAGAAAAGAATACCTTTTGGCAAATAGTTGTAATTGTTTTGAGAAAATGAATATAGATAGATATGCTTCAATTACTTTCTTACGGTTCATTTATTACAGAATGTTAAAATGTTTTGAAAATGCAGAGATGGTATTTTCTTTTTATTTAAATTACTTTTCGCACTAAAAAAAAAGCATTTTAATTTCCATTCATTCCGATAAACCGTTAGATCCACCATTGCCTTAAATGACATGGCACCAGAGGGTACGTAAATGTAATGTAAACGTGGGTTCTGTGGTAGGCAAAATTCAGAAATTTCTCCCTGGGACCCCAAGATTCCTGCCACTGGTTACTCAATCAAACACTGATGTAGGTACTGCTGGGAGGGAATTGTGCCGATACAATTAAAAGTCTCAGGTCCGTTGACATTAATACATGGAGATTACCCAAGTGGGCTTGCTAAATCAGATGAGCCCTTTAGAAGCCGTTTTCTCTGTATGGTATGAATAATGAACTAACGACCTACAAGTTAGTTCCCATACAAAAATACCCAGATAATACTATAAAATTGTGAGAACTAAAATTCCACTCCATTTTTCTGAGTAGATTTAACAAAATTCCTCTGGTTTCTTGACATTATTATTATTTGCATTGGGACGTTTATATTTCCTGCTACTTTTAAATGCCTTTTGATACTTTAATACGATACAATGATAAGTACCCATGGTTTATCTAAAGGCTTCTTTAAACTGGAGTTTCTAAAGCTATCAAATTATAAGAAATTAAAAGAAAAGGATATACTGTCACCCCATAGTCTCTGTGTAAGCTTTATCAATACGTATAGTCTAAATGTAAACACCTTGATTTTTCTAAAGTCCAAAATGAAATACTGTGTTGTAGGTATTATCTTAATAATGTGTTTAAATTAGATTTAATTGTATTTTTAATTAAGATTGCCTTCAAGTTTTAAATAATGTTACAGTTTAAATATATTGTTTGATGACAATATAGATATTAAGATGGTAATAAGAGAGTAACTAAAATATAATAGAGTAATAGAAGCTATATGTGAGAGGAAGAATCAGAAAAGAGAAAAAAGTAGTTGAAGAGCTTTAATATTTGGGTGATACATTTTTTATTATAACCAATCATTTGGGAACTCATTTTTTCCAAGAAAAAAAGGGCAAGCCTCTTACATGGGACAACCACCGTTTGCCTGCAGGTTCTGACCACGTGAAAAGTCATGATGTCCATTTTTCTGTTTTTCCAGTTACAGCCTTGACGCCAGGGCAGCTCAATGTGAGATCACAGCTCCTAAAGCAGAAAGGATACACTGCCTGTTTTCTTACTAAAGTAATCACAATCATCTTTTTCCATAGGAAAGGTGACATCCTTTTCCATGGGAAAGGCTAGATGTTCATCAAACTAATCTATTTCCCTCCTGGGTACACCTCCAAATGACATCACATGGACTTCCTTTTAGTTAAGGGGGTCTTGTGACTCATTTCTGGCCAAAAGAATGTAGAAGGAAGTGATTTATACCACATCTGGTGACCTGTAAAGTCCTCCTGTGTAATATCCCCCTCTGTCACTGAATATCCTACAGGAGGATGGTGACACCCAGAGTGACCTTGGTAGCCACATGTTGAAGATGGCAGGGCCTCCATCAACTTGAGCCCCTGAATGACTGCATGCATGAGCAAACCACACCCTACTATGGATCAGGATGTATGTGAGAAGAAACTTGTTAGGTCAAACAGCTGAATTTTGGAGCCCAAGGGCAGAAATCTTTGTTTTGTACACACATATATCTCAAAAGCTTAGAACAGGGCTTTGTAAATAGTAAATGCTTGTTGGATGAATGAATGAATGAATGAATGAATGAATGAATGAATGCCTTCTTCCAACTGTAACATATGTATATAAAAGGCTTTAATGTTTCTAAATGTTGCATCTGTTCTCACTTGCCTTGCAAAACTAAGGGATAAATCCTCCTAATAAAAGTACCTGCTGTCTGAGATAATATGAGTAATAATTAGAGATAAACATTATAGGTCACATTCTGAAGATGATACCAATGAAAACTCTCCAGAAAAATATCATATATCCACCCAATAACACCAGAGGAAACATTAGGATCCAGATCTAGGACCAGCAAATTATTAGGAAGACAAGGGAAAATTATGTAAAGTATATTATTAATACTGGTAATAAACAATCCTATAACGCTGACTGCAACAAACCAGTCCAGCCACATGGGTCTCCTGGATATTCCTTGAAAATACTGCAGACCTCCTACTCAGAGCCTTTGCACTTACAGTTCCTTGTTATTGAAGTGACCTTCCCTCGAGCATCCAGATGGGTCCCTAATTCTCCTTGTTTAAGTCTTCGATCAAATGTCAACTTGGTGATGCCTTCCCTGACTGCTGTATTTAAAATTGAATACCCTTAGCCCAAGAATTCCCTACACACTATTCCCATTATATTTTTTCCCATAGAGTTAATGATATCTAACATATTAAATATGTTACATATTTGTTTTGTTTATTTTTTTTTGTCCCCACTACACACTAGAGAATGGAAACTCAGTAAGAGTGGACAGTTCTGTCTCTTTTATTCACTGCTGAAACCCCAGGACCTAGTAGAATAATTGGCATGTAGTAATGCTTAATGAATATATGTTGAATGGTATAATGCCCAAATAAAAGAATATGGGACCCATTACAACTATTTTAAATTACAATTCTATCAGTCAGGATAAGCTAGGGCAACACCTCTCAAATATTTTTGGCTACTGGACCCCTTTATACTGTTAAAAATTATTGAAAACCCAAGAGAACTTTGTTAATATGGGTTATATCTATCAAAAATTACCATATTCAGGTCTCTGTGGGTCTGCAAAAAAAAAAATAATTGCCGCATTTGAAGTTAAAACTAAGAAATTTATTATTCCTTTATTAATTGATTTTAAAATATCAATAAACTCATTACATGCTAACAAATATTTTAATTATGAAAAATGGGCTATTTTGAAAAATTGAATGAGAAAGATGGCTTTGTTTTTACTTCTGCACATCTCTTTAATAGACTTAGTAAAGGACAGCAGAACTTTCACACGTGTTTCTGTATTCATTCTGCTGCTGTATGCTGTTCTGGTTAATATATGTGTAGTTGGAAGAGGAAGGAGTATTTTAATACTTTTTCAGATATTTGTGGACAGTCTTGTACTGAGCCGTAAATAAGCAGCGGTTTCTTAAAAGTTAGGTGCAACATGGAATCTGAAACCATGTCAATGAAATTTCTTAAATTTAAATCCATTGGCCCATTTTGTTCCATAATGGATCTGTCACCTATGCAGGATTTGGTCACTTCATGCATTTGGTCATTTGGAAAATCTGGTTCACTGAGTTATGCAGACCTTCCACATATTTACATATTTCATTATACACCATCAAAATATCATATTCATTAATATCAGCCCTTATCAGAAGAGTCTTTAAGAACTGGGAAGCTTCAAACTCATAGTGGTGGATATAGTTTGATTTTTATTATTGCCAACAAATACTATCAGGTGTTTTCCTTGAAGTGACTGGCTCACTTGGGTTACTTGTAAAAACTGTCTAGCAAATACCAAAATCTGGGTAGCCATAGTTTGTAAGTCATTCATTCAAGTAAAAATTGTGTTTCCGAAGAGAGTGGCTAGTCCAGCTCACTACTCAATGACACAGTGCTTTGTCCTGGAAACAACCATTATACTTCCAAATTACTTTAGATGCACTTCCCATTTCATCATACAGAATATTAAAAAGATGTGTACTCAAGGGATGAAATTTTGTAAAAATTCTAATTTTCATTAAGGACATTCTTAAGTAAAATTAGTTTTTTTGGTTGTTTGGGTATTTTGTTTGCTAGTTTGTTTTGACTGTGAAAACAAGATTATGAAGGACACACCCGGGTGCCACCACCTTGATCCACACTGTGGTTCCAGCAGTTTTATTCTCTATTGCCTTTGCACTGTGAGTGCAAATGTCAACACAACAGAAAGGCAAATAACGTCTTTGTGTCATTGGGAAAACACTTTGACACACACACACACACACACACACACCAAGACCACCTTAAGAGGTTTTGGGGGCCTCCAGGAGTCCACTGACCATATTTGGAGGATCTAGGCTTAGGGATGTTCCTGTAACAACAATCTCAAATCTTAATGGTCTTAAAAGGAGGTTTCTTTCCTGCTCATGCTGCATGTCCATCACAAGGCAATGGGATGCACTGTCTCCAGGATCTAGGCTGACTGTGAATACTACCATTCCAGAAGGAAAAGGAACTCTGCCAGGCCTCACACTGGTAATTATATGCTCCACTGCTCAAATGACAGTAGGCACTTCTCACAATTCACTGGTCAGAATTAGTCACATGTTATCACCCAGCCAGAAGGGGACAAAAAAGTAAAAACTTACCATGTACAAATTACTAAGACAGCAATAATTACTAAGACAAGGTTTATAAACCAAAATCTTAGACATTATAAAACGTATGAGAATTAAAGTGTTTTAAACCTCAGATTCTAAAAGTATGGAATTTATTACAGACATGTGTTTGAAAAAAAATTGAGGTGGAAATAGAATAGCTATAGATAGAACGTGAGAAAGCTCCTTTATTGTTAGGATTAAATCCAACTTCAAAGAATAGAGAACTCCAAAATCAAACAAGTTTGAGCAATGTAGAAGTTTATTTCTCTCTTACAAAAAAGACTTCTGTAGAAAGCAGCCCAGGGGATGATTTGACAGGCCTACCGTGTCATCAACAATCCAGGTTGATCCTTTGCTGCTTCACCATCCCTAGTGAATACCCTCCATACTCAAGGTCACCTCGTGGCACAAAATGGATGCTGAGCCTCCAGCCACCATGGTTTTGCTTCAGAGAACAAAAGAAATGAGAAAAGACAAAGGAACCTTACCTTTAAGAGACCTTCTCAAAAGTCCTACACACTACTTCTGCTTACATAATGCTGGCTAAAACTTAGTCCCATGGCCATATCAGCGTCAAGGGAAGCTAGAAAATGTCTTTATTCCTGGAGGCAATGTGTCCCTAAAATCTGGGGTTCTGTTACTAAGTAAAAAGAGAACCTATCCTTGCCATGGTCCTTCTAGATAGACTGATGGATGATGAAGGATACAGAAATTGTACTTTAATACACTTTAACTATATACTTTTGTTTTTGTCAATTATTCCTCAATAAAGTTAGAAAAAAATTTGAAGCAGGATCTTGAGAATTTGCATATTGATTTTCATAGCAGCACTGTTCACCGATAGGAAAAAGGTGAAAAAACCCAAATGTCTATTAACAGATGACGGGGGAAACAAAATGTGATATATACATACAATGGAATATTATTCAGTCTTAAAAAGGAAGGAACTTCTGACACAGGCTACAACCCAGATGAACCTGGGAGACATACTAAATGTAAAAATCTGTTTGAAAAAAGAAAAACACTGTGTGGTTTCACTTAACTGAGATATCTAGATAGTCAAATTCATAGAAATAGTAAGTTGAATAGTGGTTGCCAGGAGCTGGGAGGAGGGGAAAATGGAAAGTTGTGATTTAATGGGTTTCAGAAGGTAAAGAAGTTCTGAAGATAAGTCGCACAACAATGTGTGTATACTTAAAACTACTAAACTAGGTATTTAGAAATGATGTTTTATGTGTTTTATAATGTAAAACATAAAATTCATACTTAATTTTAAAAATCATGAAAATAAGATGGATGGATGGACGGATGGACGGCGGATAGACAGATATGTGATGAAGCAAGCGTAGTAAATTGTCAAGAGTAGAATCTAGGTGGTGGCAAAAGGGAGCTCATTGTAAAATTCTTTTGACTTTGCTGTATGTTTGAAATTTTTCATAAGAAAATGTTGAGAAAAAATGAGTCTGGTATTTAAATGAAGGCTTCAAATGGACTAACCAGTTATGTTTTTGTCTCACTCAACCAATCTTTTCCTTTCAAGTGAAAGGGAGGTTGAAGTTATGTTAAGGCACTTAGGGTGCGTTACCTCTGCCTCCTGGGCAGCTGGCTTTGATCACTGCCCTCTACAAAACCTGCATTAATTTGAAGACGTCATGGCCACCAAAAACAAGTCTGTGAAGGAGCAGAGGATATTTGGGGAGTCCCTCCCATGTATCTTGCAGATAGCAAGAACCTTTCCCCACCTGGAACCTTTCCTATCCTTGGTGCCATTTTTACTTAGACAAAAGGTCCTTCTAAGAAGCAGCCAACTCATGATCTGTGAACAAAGTATGTCTCTCTCAGTATTCTTAGCAAAAATGTTGGACTTAATCATAGCATCCATAACTCTCTGGGCATGCCAGTGAATAACCTTAAAATTCAGCATGAAATGTGAAAAAGCTGAGTTCTCTAGAGCAAGGCAAACCAGAAGAAAATGCTCCAGCAGTTGGTCAAGCTTTTGTCCCATGGCATCATTCATCAGTCAAGCAACACAATGAAAAAAGTGAACGATGTGACATTTCTGCGTGCTTGTGTCCTTCATCATCATCCAGTGTGTCCCGAGGCTGTGAAACTCAGTGCAGAAATGCATGCATTTTCATAGAAGTGGACCTTAGAAAGGCAGCTGGTGGCATAAATCTGATGAAGAATGCAGTGAGCTGCTTCTACAAATCAAAAAATTGGGAATTTAAGGAATATAAGATTCAACTTGTTGAACTGCAGTCCATACAAGGCGTATAATATACAGGGCTCAGGACAAAATGAAAATGTGGGTTTTCTTGTTCTTAAAGTAATAAGAACTTCAATACAGCTAGAGTAGAATATCAAACCAAGCAGAGATCTCTTTTGAGTATGGGGACCTGTATGACCGCACATCCATGAGGCCTTATAAGCTAATTATTTTTAGATGGGACAAAACATCAGAATAATCTGAACTTGAAGCTGTTGGATGACGAGAATTGCTCATTTCTTCAAGGCAGTGCTAACTTTCCCATTGAGCCAGGCATGCCAATTGAACAAACGGACACATGGAGGGACTGCATTTATTTCCATTGCTGAGCTGCCCTGCCCTGCTGGAATGGGCGTCCAGCACAGTCACAGAGTAGGCATACAATCGCGGTTGAATTAACCACAGAATTAAAAGCCATGGAGCTACATTTTCAGAATTTGTTCATTGATTTTGTTAAGTAAAAATCATGCTTGAAGCTTACACTTCTTCCTTTCCTAAGAGGGTAAACCTTAGAAAATGCTACATTATCCAACCATAGTATTTGTTTGATGTATTTCAAAGTAAATTGCGGGCTTAATTACAAAAGGGAGTGATTAAGCTATGCATCAGTTAAATCTCCGCAGATAATTTATTGTCTCACACAACTGAAAGGCCAGGGACAATCTTCAAGGACAGTTGGTCAGGGCTCACGTGATGTCATTAGAACACGTCTTCCTTTCACCTCCAGTGGTAATATGCTATCTCCTGCTGTACTGAATTCATCATTGTCAGACTAGACATGATGGCTCATGCAACTGTAAGTACACATCAACTCCAATACCAAATCCAGTGGGAAAGAGAGCTCCCTTCCTCTGCAGCACAAACAGAAGTCCAAGACCTGAGCCTTGCTAGCCCTGGTTGGCCTGACTTAAGTCATGTGCCCACCAATGAACCAACCAATGGCTGGGCAAATGGAATGCTCTGATTGCCTTAATCTTGGTCATATATGCCACCCCCACATCCAAAAATAATATAGCATCTTCAGGGACTAAGAATGGGCTGAGGTGGATTCCTCAAATAGAAATTTAGTAACTGTTACCACAGAAAACAAAGTAGCTTCCTGTTTGCCCATCACTAGCAAAAAGCAAGTTACCTCTCCCAAGAAGATAACTGTGTCCCCAGAAATTTAGAGATATGAAGTCAGGAGCTATCCCTAAATTTCTGGCTGGGTTTCAGGATTCTGGACCACAGGTCCAACTGACTCTGTGAATAACAACTGAAATCAAAGCTAGGAGCCAGCATTAGGGACATGAGTCTAGAGTCAAACTGAAATGCACCATTATGGAATCCATTCTGTAGTTCTCAAAAATGATTCAGGACTGTGAGTGCTATTTGTTCAGATATGTTTTTAATGTAGAATCGTTTTTACAGTAAATATTTAAAGAGAAAATTGTTTAGTTTAATTATACCTGTATTCCCATTGACTTGTTAGAATGAGTCTGTTCATAACTATGCACATCCATATAAACCTTTATATAGTTATCTAAAGACTTATTTGTAATATGTCTCTACTAAAACAAAATCCACCCCAGCCCTAAGATGTTGACAAATAATATAACCACACACCATCTTAAGCAATGAGAGCTTGCATCTGCTGACGTTCTATTTTGCATTATTTCCCCTATTCATACCCTATGCAAATCCTAATTTGCCTAAAGGAGAAGCTTTGCCTATATCCCACGGGTACAAGGGCCAATTCATAGCTAATAACAAGGATGAACTTTCACAGGAAGTGGAGGTATTTGAACCGTGGGGCGACAGGGGGAGACCAGCTGCTGCTGCATTCTCAGGAGCCAATTTGCAGATTCAATGCAACCATGGAAAAGGCTGCACAAAATAGTCTGCTATGTTTATCACAGCAACATGCCCCTATGAAAATGAGGGGCAGCCCAGGGTTACAAATGTTCTGTCTATTGACTCATCACAACGGAAAGGTGTGGCCAAGTGCCTACGGCCTGTCATCCCAAGTTCACAGACTCTTACAGTGCAGTGTACTTGCCATATACTCCATTTTGCCTCATCACTGGATTATGTTTCTTAGGTGGGGGCTTCATTTCCACAGCAATGCAAGTGTCACTGCTGAAACCTAGCTTTACAATAGATAGAGCCAGTTTCCCCATTCAGTGATTTAATAAATATTTATTGAGCACCAACTATGTGCCAGCAACTGCTCCCCACACTAGGGGTAACGGTAAACAAGAGTGACAAACTGCTCACCCTCATGCAACTTACTTTGTGGTTGGGGGACATAAATAGAAGAAAACGAATGTGTAATATCAGACAGCAATAGCTGCTATAAAGGAAATAAAATAGCGATGGAATGGCAAGTGATGAGGAAGGAAGAGAACACCTTAGGAATGATGGTCAGGCAAGACCTCTCTGAGAGACGAAACTTGAACTAAGAGTGCATGATGAGCCAGCCCCTGGAAGACCCGGAGAAAAGCACTCAGAGCAGGCGACCAGCCAGAGCAAAGGCTGAACAGGAAACGAGCTTGTCTGGAGGGAGGAAGGAAGGATCGTGGGAACAGAAGTAGGGGCAGGAGAATGGGTGAGAGATGAGGCTGGAGGCCAGCTCATGCAGGCAGGGAGCAGGCAGTAGCAATGGATACACAACAGAGGTCTCCCACTCGCCACACTAATGGCCTAAATGACTGTCACCAATTGTGAGCCCCACCAAAACGTGCCGTTGGCAGTTTACAGTGGGATCCACTCCCCAGGAGCAGCCCTTCAGGTCGTTGACAGGATAATTTTATTGGCACTTTGCTGCCATCTGCTGGCGATATTCAGTATGCCCATGCCATGGTCTACACACAGGCTTGATGCAGGCACAGGACACTCAGGGTGGACGCCACTGCTCAGAGCCTTACTAAAGCCCTCCTACTATTGGTGTCCTAAACTAGATTCAGATCAAAGTCACAATGCACTTTACAAGATACCCACAAATGGGCCTTAGAATGGGAAACTTCCATTTACCTGATTAGCTGGACACCCTGAGTACCAGAATAGGCTTTTCAAACAGCCTCTATTAAAATTAAAAAATAATGCCTGGTCATCTAATAGTTCCTGGGTCATGCCTGCCCACATATTCATTATGCTAAATTCCCCACCTTTAGGGTGTTCTTAGCAAAGTTCTCTGGAGACCCTCAAATTGCCCGTTCTTGTCATTAAAGGCAATGCCAAGTGCCGATTCCCCTCCCCTGGATCCCCATACATCTATTCTTTCTCACTCCTGTGCCTCAGTAGTCCAATAAAGGATGGTGGCAGAACCAAGGCAGGACCCTTTCATTACTGACCACGGCCCCATGTATGCTGATTTGGAATCCTGGTAATCAAAGCAGAAGCTTTACTTAAATCATATGGCACAAGGGCCAATTCAGAGCTAATAACAATGATGAGCCTTCACAGGACGTGGAGGTAGTGGTACCAGGCCCTACAGACAATATGGTGTGGAGAGTGATTAGGGGGCAGAGTAATATTATATAACTGACACTCATGGGACATATCCTCCAATGTGGTCCGGATCCTCCCCACAAAGTGATGTCCCCCGGAGCAGCACTCCTGCTGACCCATGGGCAGCTCGGCCTCGTTCCTTGCCCCCTTCCCACGCACCCCACAGTGGTGAAGAGAGGGATTCTGCCACGATGGCCAAGACCATGTAAACGTCCTTGAATAGCCTTTTTACTATGCTTAGCTTCACCGGCTCTCATTTGGCTCCTAGCATGGGTATGGGACACTCCCAAACCTAACTGCCAAGGTCACCAGGCCATCCTCATCCTTACTGCCATCAGGTTTTATTGGGCCAGCCACCCTCTGGAACCAATTCCCACCCACACTAGACACTCCACCGGTAACACGGCAAGCCTAAATGCAATGCCCAGAATACCCCAGACAAGAGCGACGTCCTAGATGAATGAGTCATTCATTCATAGCTGAGTGAATGTGCCCAGGCCTTTGACTCCCCATCTAACCAGGATCTCTGCCTCAAGGTCCTTGAGAAGGCCAGTTCCCATTATAACTAAAGCCCTGGGCTCAACCAGCCCTACTGGCCTGGATTTGGGACCTGTCCATCCTTGCACCTGAGATGACATCACCTCTCCATGAGATTTTGCCTAAGGTGACATCACCCCTCCAGAAGACTCCACAGGGGACAGCATCACCTAGGACCCTTACCATGAGATGGGACCCTAATTTGGACTTTGGCACAAAACGGACCCTGCCTCACGAGCCCCCATGCAAGCCCTCCCTTCCCCCACAGGGCTGTCTGCCTGTTTCCCACCAGATGACACACAGGTTGCTGGGCCCTTTTCGCAGCCAGTCTAGGACATCCTACATTGATAGCAGTGGGAAATGGCACTCACCACATGCCAGCACACATGCATTCTGGCAAAACAAGAAGAGTCCAGGCACAGCTGTCTTGCCTCAGATAGTGCATTGGGTCATCACACATTTAAGCTTAGGTGTCCGCACTTTGCCTCTGAATATGTGTCTGCCTGCCCACCCAAGGTACCTCATTGTCCTGCCTTTCTGTTCAGCACCTCTTCTATGAAAAATTCTGAAAAATAGATTCCTACATGGGATCCTCCCCCCACCCGCCCCCAAAAGCAAAACCCCCCGAGCAAAGAAGAAACAGACCCAGTCAGGCTGACCCTGCCAGCATGCTCTACACACACCTTTTGTAAACACATCCACAAGACTTGATGGCTTTATAATGTTTAGAGGCAGGTCTAGATCCTCTAGATTACCTCGACTGCTGTGACCACTCCCCTTTTAAAGAGCAAACCAACTGCCGCTCCCTCCTGTCCCTGATGAATGATTACCAAAAATTAGGAATTTCTGCTCTTTTGCCCCTTGACCTCGCATCCTTTGCAGGCTACCAAGAGCCCCTTGACTGCTGATTACCTCCTCACCGCCTCCCAAAAACATTCCTCTGGACCCCCACTGATTCTACTCCCAGACTGACCACAGCCCTTGCATGTATACCCCACCAGTCTCTGTTTTCTTCTCTCTGCCTCTTCTCCCCCCTGATCTCCAAAACAACATTTATGTACAACTCACCCAAATCCCTGTACATGCATTACACCTCACTGGATGGTGGGCCTGTCATTGCCCTCCCATTTTCCACTTACACTTCTGATAGGGTCCAACCTGACCCCTTGCCTACCAGCTACCTACAGGTTCACTGGTCACATAGTACTGGAGTCTCTAGCCAAGAAACATAGACAAGAAAATGCAGGAAAGACTGCCCCCAAGTAATTTATCAGTATTCACCCTGGCTGATACTCCGTGTGACAGAGACTGATAATTGTCCCCCTGCCACCCCACGAATCTCATTCTCTGCTTCATCTCTACAGTTTAACCTATTATCTGCTAACATACACTCTGTTACAAAGTGTTCGCCAAAAGTGGGTGGGTAAAGCAGAAGAGCAGGATGGTTCCGTGTCTAGTTTATCAGTGAGTGTGTGGGAGAGACACTTGAGAACACAAGCTCCATATGACAAGCCGGTCTGGACATGTTTTATCTAGGGTGAATTCCTGTCTCTACCATACTGGGGACTTGGATTGCTGCAGAACAAGAGAAGGAAGGGTACTCCAGTCATAGTCCAAGGTCTAGGGTACAAGGAAGCCTGGGCCTGAGGCCCCCCCAGAGGTTGCCTGAGTGCGGGGAGCACCCTGGAGACAAGAGTCCTCTGATGTGGAGAAAAGGGGCCTTCTTCTGAGGTGCGGTGTGGCCAGAGGGAATGTGGTAGGCAAAATAACACCCCCTCGAAGATGTCCACACCCTAATCCCTGGAACCTGTGAATATGGCTATACAAGGCAAAGGGGAATTGAGACTGCAGATGGAATTTATTAATTGGCTTCCTAACCAATAAGGTTACTAACTGGCTTATTTTAATATAGGGAGATTACCCTGGATTATCTGGGTGGGCCCAATGTAATCACAAGTGTCCTTAAAAGTGGAAGAGAGGAAGCAAGGAAAACCTAATCACTGTAGAGAATGCCTAAGTGGTCACAAACGCACTGTTAGTAGACATGTGCGTGTTAAAGATGCTGCTGGCAAGGACCCAGAAGGCAATGAGGAGCATACTACTGGAAACTGGAGCACACAGGATCCGTGTCACATAGGGGCTCAGGGGAATCGTGCCGTTATGCAGAAAGGCGAACTTGTAAGTGATGAACCTAAATATTCAGCTAAGCAGATTTCCATGAAAAGTGTCAAAGATGAAGCCTGGTTTCTTCTTGCTGCTTAGTTAGATGTTAAAGAGAGAGAAACTGAGGGAAGAACTGTTAACCCAAAAGCAACCAGGACTTAATGGTTCTGGAAATACAGAGGCTACCCAAACAGCAAAGGATGCCAATATTAAGAGATTCACTGTCAGGAAAACATGCTCTAGAAAAGATGCCAAGAGTGTGGCTGTATAAACTTTTGCTAATAAGTATCTCAGAAAGATCTAAAGTTCAGAGTACTGAGTCACACAAAAGGCTCTTTGAAATAAGCCTATGAAAAGATGCTCAGCATCATTAATCACTAGAGAAATGCGAATCAAAACCACAATGAGGTATTACTTTAATCCATTAGGTGACTATTATTAAAAGCAAAAACAGATAATAGCAAGTGTGGATAAGAACATGGAGAAATCAGAACCTTATGCAGAGCTTTTGGGGATGTAAAAGGGTGCAGGCACTGCAGACAAGTTTGGTGCTTCCTCAAAAGTTAAAGTACCATACAGTCCAGCAATTCTGTGCCTAGGTATATACAGCACAGAAAAGGAGATTCAGACTGGCAAGTGTATGCCAATGTTCATAGCAGCATGATTCACAATTTCCAAAAAGGTGGACCAACCCAAATGTTCATTAACAGATGGGTGAGAAAACAAAATGTGGTCTGTCCACACAATGGGATATTGCTCTGCCTTAAAAAGGAATGAAATTCTGTTATGTGCTATAATGTGAATGAATCTTGATAACATTATGCTAAGTGAAATAAAACAGACACAAGAAAACTATTGTATGATTTCACTTATATGTTACCTAGAACAGGCAAATTCAGGAACAGAAAGTAGAACAGAGGTTATAAGAAGCTGGTGAGGCTGGAGGGAATGGTGGGATGTTATGATTTAATGGATAGCTTCTTTTTAGTTCTTTTAGATGAAAGAGTTCTGGAATTGGTGATGATAGTTATACAACATTGTGTATGTACTTACTGCCCTTGAATTGTACACTTAAAATGGTTAAAATGTTAAATTTTATGTTACATGTATTTTGCCACAATTTTTTAAAAGGCTCTTGGAAGAGATTAACCATGTGGCTCACAGATCTCCTTAGCTGGCTTAGGGCAAAAACAGAGAGAGGATTATCTAGGAAAGATATGTGGAGGAGCCTCTTGTCTCATGAAGTGAATTTCTGTGATGTACCCAGGAGTCCCACAAGCTTACTGAGGATGTTATATCAGCAGAAACACTACCAACTTGGACTGAAAGGGGCAGAGAGGACAAAAGGATGTCAACCTCCAAAGTCCTACAGGCAGGCAACAGGCTGATGAAACTACTGAGCTGTAAAAGGGCTTATATAGCTGTCATCAAAAAGGAATGACTAAGGTGAAGTCTCATGTGCAGCAGGTGGGCCACAAGCCCAGGGGCTTATTCCCAGGGCTAGACAGCAGCTGGATTCTGAAACAGCTTGGGAACAATGATTCCTTTCTTCATTTTTCTCCCTTTTGAATGGGAAAGTCTCTTATCTCATGCGCACCCCACCATCATTTTGTAGAAGCAGGTGACTTCTTTCTTGAGTTTCATAGGTTCACAGGTGGAAAGGAACTGTGCCCAAGGATGAATTATTCTGAGCCTCTCTCTACCTGGTTTAGATGAGATTGGAGACTTTTGACCTGATCAATTTTCTTCTTATGTACAACATTGTCCATTTGTGTTTGAAGATCCATATGGTCTGAAGAATGCCTACTGGCTTAGCCTCAGTCATGTGTTCCACCCCAACCACATGTTCCCCTGCTCCAAGGACACTGCACGTGACCTTGACTAACCCAGTAGGAATGCTCCACCTAGACTGGTTCAAGGTGGGCATGTGATATAAGCTGATGCCATCACAGTTTGGCTGAAAATTCTGGGACAGACACCGTATCTTTCCAGCAGGACACAAACAAGGAATCGCAACACTCCAGGTGATGCTGGCAGTGATACTGGGACCCCAGGGCTGCAGACTTAGAAAAGGAACACCTTGTAGAACAAAGGAGAGGAACTGGGTCATTGGTGCTGTCCTTTGACTTCTGGATAAAGCCTCAGCTCACCTAGAATATGTACTTACCTGAGCCCTTTATTGTTTGGGCCAATTTGAGCTGGGTGGTCTGTAACCTACAACCAAGTTTCCCAATACATAGATGCATTATGTTTTTTCATATACAATACTAGTATTATACACAACAGTAGTAGTAGTAGTATATGGCAGTATTAACATTAGTATAACTCTTCGAGTTCCCTGACCCAATTCCAGAGTGTGTACGTGTATAGGAGGGGGGTTTTCCCACTCATAATACCAAGCAATTCTCCAACACTAGCATGGTATCTGAGAACCCAACTCAATTCTGATGCTATCTGTCCAGTGAGAGCTCCAGATTCCCAGGTTAAGGGCTCCAACCTATTAAGACTGCCCTCCACCCCTCATTCCAGATGCCAGTCGCAAGCCCCAGGCTGTTACTGTGCTTCTGACCTACCAGCTACAGCCTGGAGGTTCCCACAACCTCCCCCTTAGGTTTGATTAATTTGCTACAGCAGCTCACAGACCTCAGGAAAACACTTAATTTACCAGTTTAATAAAGGATACCATAAAGGATACAAGTTAACAGTCAGATGAAGAGAGACATAGGGCAACGCCCCAAATAAAGGAGCTTCTATCCTCTCGGAGCTTAGGGCCTGGCTCAGTGGCATGTGGAGGTGTTCTGTTTCCTCAGGCGTAGCTCTCTCCGACTGTGAAGCAGGATGCAAGAGAGCGGTAAGCTCAAGGGTTTGTGTGAGGGCTTCACTACATAGTTGTAACTTACTAAATCATTGACCATTAGATGATTCAGCCTCCAGCCCCCACCTTGGGTGGGGGTCCAAAAGTCTCTCGTTAACCTGACAAGACACCCATTTCACCCTTAAGACTCTGCAGTGTTTTCAGGAACTGTGGATGAAGACCAGAAGTATCTGCGAAATATATATTTGGCCATGTGACCAAATACATATTTCTTATGACTCATTCTATCACAGTAGGGTGGTTCTGTGAGAGGCCAGAGGTTTCTCAGGAGTTGTGCTGAGTCCCTAGGGAAGCCAGCTCTGAGATGAAGTGCAGGGCGTTTATGAACAAGTGCCCGAGTCCACAAAGGAGGGAGGGAGGAGACTATGCAGAGCGGGCCAAGGAAGACAGTCAAGCTGCAATGCAAGCCCAGGGATGGTTCGCCTGACCCTACAGGGAGTTCTGGAGCTGAAACAGCCCTTCAGAGTTACCCCAAGTTAGGCCACGATGGCTAGGCCTTTGGTATTTGGACATCAGTGAGTCATCCTGTGTGGAAAGAGGGGTGACCTTGTATGAGGTGACTTTCTGCAATGAGGCAAACCCTGAAGGGTCCCACCAGCTGAAGGGCACTCCCCGTAACTGAAGGAACAAGGCCTTGCTTAAAGGGGATCCAGCAGCACATCTCTGAGTCTACCACAAAAAAGGATTGGAGGCGGGAGCAGGGCGGTGCCTAACTATACACCTGAGTGTGAGTTTGTGTCCGCATCCATATGCAGTTGTGGTAGAGGCAGTGGAGAGACAGACAGCTGGACAAGAAGACAAATGGCCATCAGCAATGAAGACCCCACAAGTTCCCAGGTGTATCAACTCAAGAAGGAGTCTCCCCCTCCAACCTGGCACTGGCCTCAACCTGCCTGGGCACAGATCAGTAGGGCAACTGGGCTCCCACTGCACCTGGGAGGGGGCGGGCCAGAGCCACAGCCCATGGAGACTCAGGCAGGGAGGTCACTCCAGCACTACTCTCAAGAAGTTTTGAGCCCAAATGCAGTCGGCACAGCTGCCCACCCCTTTTCTTAAAACAAAGTCTATTCCTACTACATCTTCTCAAGGTCTATCTGGGAACCCCCAGGCACCAGCAAAGAGCAAATGCAAATCCAGCTTTATTGGCAAAAAGGAATGGTAGGCTTGATTGGGAATTCCCATCTGACCCAAGCAGCAGAACCAACCAGAAAAGAGGAAGGGAGGAAGGAACTGCAGACCAAGGTGTGAGTGAGGATGTGGTCTTAGAAGGAGAAGGTTCAAGGCTCCAGGTGTCAGGGCGAGAGCAGGGATGAAGGGGGGCCCATGGCCCTGCCATCTAGAATGGTAGCAGCTCTTCCACAGGGATGCTGAGGATGACGTCCATGTCTGGGGTGCACCTGGTAGGGAAGAGCAAAGGGAGATGTGAGAGGACCAGCAGGGGCACCAGAGCTGCAGAGTTGGGGAGCAGGACCTCAGGTATTTACTGGGGGAGCCCCATCCCAAAACACAATCTGCAACCTCGCAGCCCAACTGTGTACACACACATACACATACACACACAAAGACACACACATCAACAGTAGAAAAGGAATGGGGTTGGTGGAACTAATGTTCCCCTTCTGAGGTCAAGAAGGAACTGGAACTCAGCTCTGAAATGCTGGAGCCCCTAGGAAGAGCACCCTCTTTGGAGTCAGAATGACTGGTTAGGAAACCTGGCTCTTCATGTCACCTCAAGCAAACTCCTCTCTGTGCCTCCCTCCTTCGGTTGGCATCTAACCTAACAAGCACTCAGTATATGACAGACCCCCAAGTGAACCTGTTTCCTCATCTGTCAAGTGGGGGTATTAATTCCAGCCTCAGTCATCGGGTAGCAGGATTAAATGAGACTGTGCCGCATGTAATCAGTGCTCAGTAAATGACAATCATTATTCTTCTTGTACAAGAAGAGCAATGGGTTTCCATCTACCCCCACCTCAGTGACTCACACACTTATAAGGCTGTAGGATTACATTCTTTCTCCACATTCTCCTAATTTTCCCATCCACTCTCATGGTTTCAATAATCTACCACTGCACACTAAATGCACACATATTTAGGCATGAAATGTCAGGACTTCTGCAATTTATAATACTCTGAAGGAAAAAAGGGAAGAAAGGAAGATAAAGCCAATATGGCAAAAATATAACTTCTAAATCCAGATGGACAACTCAGAACTCATAATATCCTCTTGACTTTTCTGTATATTTGAAATTTTTCAAATAGTTAAAAAAAAATCATCTCTAAACTGGCAATGCCCAAATTTCCATCTCCAGTCAATACCTGTCTTCTGAGGCCTTTGCTCCTATACTCAACTGCCTCCCTCCCGGGTCCATACTGAGGCCTCTCCTAAATCAAATCTCATGTCCCATTCAACTGTTGATTGCAGCTACAAACACATCCTTCACTCCTATCCTCAGGCTTCCCTATCTCTGGATTTGGCCCCTCCACTTACCCTATTACAAAAGCCAGGAAGCTAGGGGTCATTCTTGACACCTCCCTGTCCTGTACTTCCCACATCCAAATATCACCAAGATCACCTTCTTAATCACCTCTCCAGTCCATCACTGTCTTCCATCTCTTCTGCCACCCACACTGACAAGCCACTCCCAACTCCCCCCGGACCACCGCCATCAACCCACTGGACTCCCAGCATCTACTCTGGCTCCTCTCCAATCTCTTCTCAATGCTCTTTTCAAAGTGACTTTTTTGGAATACAAGTCTGATGTCACCACTCAGCTTAAAAATTCTTCACTTCTAGATCAGATAGGGCACTACAGGGCACTGCACAGAGGTCCCTAAGGACTGGGCCATCTTGCTCCTTCCCTATCACTCTCCCCGTCACTCTGCACTCAGCCTCACTGGCCTCATCCAGCTCCACATAAACACGGAGTTCCCTCCTGCCACAGATTCTTTACAGCCTCACTGCTCAACATGTGGCCCACTGACCAGCTGCGTCATCATCACACAGCAGCCTCTTAGAAACGCACACTCTGGAGCCCACTCCTATAGGCCCAGAATCTGCTTTTTAACAGGATCTCCAGGTGACTCCGATGCATGTTGTAGTTGGAGAAGGTCTACTTCTAGTGTGCCATTCCCACTTTTTAAGAGGGGAAAGCTTCTTCCCACTCCTGATGTTTCCCTCCTGTGGAAGGGCATCAAGAAGCATATTTGCCCCTTTACTTGCTCTGTCCCGGAAAGGCGGTACAATACCTGAACGGTGAGTCTGTGGGAGGAACGGGGGGCATGGGAGCCCCTCTGTTATCTCTCAGCAAAAAACAGCCCACAGGGACTACACTCTCCTCTGCTCCAAGGCAGCTACCAGGTAGATCAATGGGCCGAAATCTGGCTTCAGTATTCAGAAGCCAGCATGTCTGGAGATATAAGCCCCATCCTCTAGAATCAACTTTCTCAGAATTAAAGTGATAATCTGGCCCATGTCTGCCTGACCACTTTCAGTCTTATTTCAATGCGAATGTGTTCAGAGCTCAGATAAGGACATTGAGCACCTACTTATGGTATCCCCCAAAGACCCCGTACCACCACCACCTGATAATGCCCTTCCTTCCACACCCCCTAGAGCCCCCCAGGAAACTTCTGCACATCCTTCAGACCATAGTTCAAATGTTGCCTCCTCAGGGAAACCATCCTTGACTGCCCCATACTCCTCACTGTTGGGACACGGTCTCCCAGAGCCACATGCCTCTCCTTTCATGGCTCTTGACTCAGCTGCAACTGGACATGTATTTGCAGCTTCTTACTGACTGATGTCAGGTCCCTTCCTTGGCTCCAAGGTGGCAGGGCCAAGGATTGTTACACTCACAGTGCCTGGCACTTCACAGGCACTGCATAAATCTGATAGCATTTTTTAAGGAAAATAAAAGAAGGAATAGGAGGAGGTAGAGGAGGTAACAGACACAGACACTATGAGGATGAAAAACAAATAATTCCCAAATGCTGGGATCTGCCCCGCATGGCTCACAATACCCCAGGTTCCTGCATGCCTCATAGGATCCCCCAGCTCAGCCACAGAGGGCCTGATCCAATGGAGAGCAGGCAGAGAACTGGTTTGGGAAGGCAGGAAGTTCTTCCTTTGGGGCCCAGAAGTCTACCAAGCAAAGAGGGCATCCTTCCCTTTCTGCAGTGTGTTTTCCAGGCCATTCTTCCTTGGAGACAATGACCCCCCCTCAACTCTTTCTTGAACAACCCAGGAGCTTAGGGGTGCAACCGCCAGGCACTGTGAGTGTAAACATGGAATGTGGGCACTGGAAGGGTCCACAGAGATTACCTAACTCAGCCTGTCATGTAGAGATGGGACACTAATGCCCAGAGCTGAAAAAGGTCACATCTGCCCATGGTCAGTGGCAGAGCCAAGGCAAGACCCAGGAATCCTCCCTCCCTGTACAGCGTTCTGCCTTTCACAGCAGGCTGCTTCCCCGAGAGCAGAGCACCTCTTGGAGCCCAGAACATGGCTAGCTTCAGAAGCAGCTGCAGGAAGATCACGTACTTGGGTCTCCGAAGCAGAATGTCTGCAAATACAACCTCTCGGGGTTCCTGGATCTGGACTTGCAGCTGTTCCACCTCAGCCTTCAACATGGGTATTTCCTCCTGGAACTGCTTGATAAACTGTGAGGAGAGGCACAGCAGGGGAGAGTGAGAAGCCCAGTGTCCCCCAGCAACAGGAGACAAGGGCAAAATGGACGAGGAGTGGAAACATCCAGGGAAATAGCCTAGCCTTTGTCAGTGGGACTTTGTGGAATCCAGTGGGGGGCCTTTCCATGTGGAGCAGGGCTGGCTCACGTCAGTGACAATGTCTGGTTGCCCTGAAAGAGGTGAGGGGACCACAGAGAGTGGACACAGGTGGTAAGAGGAGGTGGAGGCAGTGCCTGATGGGAATTAATGGGGGCTAGCGGAGATGGTGAAGGCCACTCATAACCACTAACTGATGAAGGTGCAAGATAATGAAAATTAATGTGAGAGGGGGTGTTGAAGCTCATTAACACTCATAATGAATGAATTAACTGACAAGAATTAAGGGGTGAAGCTAAGGGGAGGTAATGACAGTACAACAATGGCTGAGTGGGTGATGCCTGGTGATGGTGTGAATGGGTCATGACCAGTGACGCTAGGCCCAGGCCGGTGCTAGTCTCCTCGGAGGAGTGACAAGTGACAGCAATGGCCCTGGGAAGGCTGAAGGCCAACACCGGAGCCAGAGGCCTTCTGAGCACCGGATCGGGCAAGCCTGACCCCCACAGGTCCTGGGGGCCGCCCGCCCTCCTGCTCCCTCAGAGGGACCATCACCTTCCTCGCCCACTCACTTCTCTTAACCTGTCCGTGCATCTCAGCATCTCCTGGCTACCCCGGGTCTTCTGGAGAAGAGCCTCCTGATGAGGATTCTGGGTTTTCTGCGGAGGAAGGAAAGGTCTGGCCCCCAAGTGCCACTTCCTGGGCAGCGGTGCACGGTAGACACTGGTGGGGGTAGGGGGTCCTAGAGGAAGAGGATGGGGAAGAAACAGGGCTCAGGGCAGGACCAGAGCGCCCACTGCAGCAGCTGGCTACTCACCATCACCAGACACCTCAGAAGGTTTTTCTTCTTCTCATGGATCTGTTCAGACAAAGACTCCAGGACCATTTTGCGCATCTCGTTAAGGTCGTCCAACTCATCCTGGGGACCAGCAAGAGGGTGTCGGCCACCAGCCCTGCCTCCTACATAGTCGAGTGGGCAGGGCCAGGGGCTCCCCTACCTGCTGGCTGTCCTTTATCTGCTGCAGCTGGCATAAAAGGTTTGCAATCTGGACTGACTTGACAGGATATTCATGGTCCATGTAAGTGCTCAGGAATCCCACTTCCTCTTGGGTCTCCTCGATCTTAGCATTCAGCTGCTCCACCTGCTGCTGCAGGTCTGAAGGTCAGGGGGGACAGGAGGGAGGAGCCTCCGTCAAGGACCCCTCCCAAGAGATCTGGGAGGCAAAGCTTTCCTTGGCCAATGGACTGGGGTCTGGGCTGAAGCAAGCTCACACAGTGCTGGGAGGTGGTGAAAAGTTAAGCCCCTAGAGAATCTCTTACTCCCGAAGGAGAAGAGGCAACACTGGATAAGAAAGAGAAACTAAACTGGTGCAAGATCCATAGATTAGTTCCAGGTCTGCCACCTGCTTACTTCATGGCCCTCTCTGGATCTCAGTGTCCTCATGCACACACTCCCAAGGCAACGAGCCCAGGGAGATGGGGTGACATTGGCTCCCCAAAACTGACTACGGCAGGATTAAGACAAAGTGCATCCTGTAGTCCTCCATGAGGGGATCCCCGGTGTGTGAGGCTGCCTGACACACCACCCCTCTCCTCAGAAGGCTTCTCCTCTGCTCGGAGGAAAGAAACCACAGGCTCAGTGGGAGACGTGAGACACAGCCCAGCCACTGACTCCCAGAGAGACCTCGGCAGGAAAGAGACACAGGCTAGGACTGGATTCTGCTCCCAGTTGTATAACCTGGGGCAGGCTCCTTCATGTCCCTTAGCTTCAGTGACCTCATCTGTAAAACGGGAGAGCAGTCCCTGTCTGACAAGTGGTTGTAAAGACTGAGACTGTGCCCATAAAAACGAAGTGTGGGACCTGGAAGAAGCTAAGTGCTCAATAAATAAGCTATTAGCTCTTCGCCTTAGTGATTCTATCTGCCTAAGAGAGCACTGACAGGCCTGCTGGTTTCTGGAAGGTCGGCACAAGGTGAGCCCCACGGCTGACCTCCTGCTGAGGGGGGAAAGGATCAGAGGGTTGGCTCTAGGGATTCTTACAGCTCAGTTTGGATTCCTCCTTCTCCTCCCACTCTTGAAGTTCACAGTTCAACTGCTGCAGCCTCTCCTTGCTCGAGTACTCCAAGGTGTCGATGACGGTCTGTGGGAGCAGTGGGAGCAGCTCGCCCCAGCTCTGCTGGTCCTGCCAGCCCTCAGGGGACTCAGCACCTCCTCAGAGCTGAGTCCCCAAACCCAAACCCATTCCCAGGCCCAGCAACCTGACCAGATGCTGGAAAACCTACTGCCCTACCCTCTCCAAACTTTCCCCTTTCCTACTACCCACCTCTGCCGAGGCCCTACCATACACCCAGGCCCACGGGCCTAAACCCAGGCATCCATGCCTACTCCCCTCACTCATGCGAAATGTTACCTAGTGGTATGGATACCCACTAAACAGCCTTCTTAGCCAAGTCCTCTTCCCATCCCACTGCCACTGTCTTCAAGTCCCATCATCTCCTGCCTGAAATATAACAGCTACTCCTAAGTGGTCCTGCTTCGATCTGTTCTCCACACAGCAGTCAGAATGATCTTTTAAAAACAGCTCACCTCATCCCTCTCCTATTTAAAACCCTCCAGTGGCTTCCGTCTGCCCTGTAAATAAGTTCTAAACTCCTTAGCTGGGCTGAATAGGCCCTCTTCAGTCTGGCCTGGGCCAATCTCCTCTCTATCTGACCCCTTCCTAACACCTTATTGTCCAGCCACACTAAGCAACATGTGGCTCCTTGAGCCAGCTATGCTCCTCTCACCCCAGGCCTTGTGTACCCACTACCTCTACCTGGAACCCTCGCCTGCTCTCTACCATTAAGATCTACTTCTGTAGGTTTCAGCCCAAGCGTCACGTTCTCTGGGAAGAAGGCCCTCCTGCTCCTCCCATGTCTGGATTAGAGCGCCTCTCTAAGCTCTCCATGTCCCCCATCACCATCACAGTACACACAAAAGATTTTGTAACTGCCTGTGACCCCATTTGAATGAGAGCTTGATGTGGGTGAGTGTCCACTGATCACTATTTCCCAGGGACCAACAAGAAGCACTCAGGATAAACAAAAAAATGATCAATATCAGAAAATTTGGAGAATATTCTAAGTTTCCCTGGGCTAAATAACTTGGTATGTCCTTGGCTTCTGTTATAGACTGAATTATGTACTCCCCAAAATTCATATGTTGGAGCCCTAGCCCCCAATGTTAACTGTATTGGGAGACAGGGGCTTAAGGGACGTAATTATGGTTGTGAGGCCAAAGCAGTGGGGCCCTAACCTGATAGAACCAGTGACCTTAGATGAAGGGAATGAGATGCCAGAGATCTCTCTCTCCAGGTGAGCAAAGAGGAAAGGCCACATAAAGACCAAGCAAGAAGGCAGCCTGTCTGCCCCTTAAGGAGAGACAACTCATCAGACCTCAACCCTGCTGGCACTTTGATCTTGGACTTCCAACCTCCAGAACTACAAGAATATTAAGTTCTGTTGTTTAAGTCACTAGGTAGGTGGTGTATTTTGCTATGGCAGCCTGAGCAGACTAATTAAGTCCCTAAGGCTTAATTTTCTCTTCACCTCACAGGCTCCAGATGAGCTCAGTCAGGGGGAATTACTTCTCCATTAAACCATTTTTTTCTGACTCTTCTCCAGGCTGCACTTCTGGGTCCCCTGTGAACTTTCCTCCCTCTCACCTCATAGTTTCACCAAGTCTCTCCTAGAATGCTCCCTGGGTTCTTTGCAAAGTCACTACCCACAGACCATAAGTACCACCACTGAAGGAGGCTGGTACTCACAGCCTGGTGGAAGGAACACTGATCCTGGTGCCAGGCTGCTAGGGTTCAAATTCCAGCTTTGACTTGCTATCTGAGGGTCACTTTAAGCAAGATGTCCAGCCTTTTTATGTTTCCATTTCTTCGTATGCAAAACAAAGATAACAATAGTGTCCAACCCACAGCGTTGTTGTAAGGATTATATGAAAATATACAAAGCACTTAGTATTACGCCATATGAGTATTTGCTGATGGTGGTGCCAGTAGCAGCTACTTTATCCTGCACACTTACTGTGTACCAAGTACAAGCTCCCTTTGAGGTGTATGCTAGTGTGCCCTATTTTACAGAGCTCGGAGGTTAACTCAAAGTCTCCAAGCTTATAAACGCGGGCATTTACATGAGCCTCCCATCTAGGTCTGATTCCAGGTAGCCGGGGCTAAGCGTGAGAGATGTGCCTTCCAGATGGAGGAACCAGCTGTGCAACCTCTCTTGGCTGGGAGAGGCAAGGAGAGGGCAGGAGAGGGCGCCCGAGCGCTGAGAAGGGCGGTGCCGTGAGCAGGACCTAGGCGCAGGGGCTGGGGGGTCTGCGGGGCCTCAGTGGGGCCTCAGTGGGGCCTCACCGCGAGGACGTCCTGCTGCTGCAGCATAGCGCGCACTTGCAGCGCCGAGCTGTCCTCTGCGTCCTGGATGGTTTTGATCAGCTCCTGATTGAGCCTGATGAGGACGGCCTCGTGGTTGCAGAGTTCCAGGAGTGAAGCTTGCCGGTTCCTGAGCAACGTCTGCGGGCAGAGGGAAGGGGATAGGCGGTGAAGCCGTGGGTGGCGTAGCCTAGAGAGCCCAGGGAGCCTAGGGACCACTCCCCTCCCGCCACACGCTCGCCCCCTTGTGGCCTCCACTGGTAAATACGACTCCATTGTCTGAGGGCCAGAGCACATCGAACTATGACATCCATTCTGAAATGCCCATTTTCCCATAATTTTACACCTCTGAGATGGGGATGCAACTTATGAATGGTGGCATGTCACAATCTAATTGACAAATATTTTATTAGTGGAATAATAAAATAAAGGTGTGCCTTATTATCAGTGGTTTCTTAGAATCAGTGAAAAATAACAGTAATAATAGAAAACACCCCAGGTAGGTAGGTAAGAAGGTGGCAGGAATGACAGGCTACTCCGTCTGGAGGAGAAGCAGGGGAAAGCAGAGTGAATGATAATTGCTACCATTTTTCAACAGTCAGCGGAGCTGAGTACCCTCTTTCATACAATGCCCTGTAGAAACGATGAGTGAGGGTCTGAGGGGTTGACTTGCCTAAGGTGTCCCCCAACGGGTACACAAACTCTACAATTAGAATAACAGTAACTGTTGCTGAGGACCTACTACGCATCAGGCATTGTGCCTCATTCAGCACAAAGTGCACTGTATCAGTTCACCCCCCAACAGCCCTCTGTTCAGTAACTGCGGAATCTCAGACAGGTTAAATGACTTGCCCAAAGTCAGAGCCAGAAGTAGTGGCACTGGGACTGGGAAGATAGACTTCTGACTACCAGTGTCTGTCTTTCAACTTCACTAAGACAGGGAGCTGAGTGGGCCTAAAGCTGCAAGATAAGTGCACAGTGATTAAGACTTAGATGGATGTTAGATCTAGAAAGTCATTAGTTCAAGTCCCAGCTCTGCCACTTCCCACCCAAGGGAATGGGCAAGTCAGTTAGCTTCTCAGAATCTTACTTGTACTTATACCAAAGTTTAGAAAACCAATACTGGCTTCAGAGGACTTCTGTAAAAATAAGCATGATAACATTTCCAGTCACGCCACTTAGTGGCAGTGCCTTGCACACTCAGTGTGCACTCAGGGAATAGCAGCTGATACTGCCCTCGGTGGCTCTGACCCTCCACCTCTGCCATCCTTATGCTCCTCTTTTCTCCTGCTCTTCCTCGTTTCTCTGTCCTTTGCTAAAAACTATCCTTTCCTAGCCCTCAGCTTCCATATCCCTCTCAACAGTAATAATAGTACAAACATGTGGAGTGCTTATTATGTGCCCAAAACTGTGCTAAGCATTTCACATGCACTACCTCACTTGGCACTATTATTAGCCCCACGTTACAGAGGCGCTCTGAGCCAGCATCACTGGGGCTGGCACCCGGAATCTGTATAGTTAACACACACCCCACTCCCAGATGATTCTGATAAGCTGTAGAACTAGTGATCTCTGCTCTAGAAATGGATCTTCCCTGACCACTAGATCTAGTGTAGAAACCCTGCTTTGTTTCCTTCCTGACCCTTGCCCCTATCTGTAATTACACAGTTACAGTTTGTAATTATGTGTCCTCCTTTCCCAACTTATTCTTCTCCTAGGACTTACCACCACTGAATATAACAAGTATTTTTCTTGTTATCATGCTTCTCGTCTGTCTCCCCCACTAGAATGTCTGAGCCAGGAGGGCAGGGGCAGGGGATGCTTCATCACAGTTTTATCTCCAGAAGACACGACAGTGCCTGGAGCTCTGTAAATATGGCCTAAATAAACTGATGAGTAAAGTTTTCTTTGGGTTTCTTTAATTCATTTATTATGTGTCTCCCCATTGAAGTGCTCCATAATAGCACAAATTCTGAGTGCCATGTTCATAGCTGCATCCTCAACACCCGGCTTGGTGCCTGGTACATAGTAAGCATTCTCTCAGGAGTTGTAGACTGAATAAATAACTGTCCTAAAGCTGAGGACACAGTCAAGATCCTAGTTCATCTCCAAGAACAAACCAGCTGGGTAGTTTCAGTTCCCTTCTTCTCTTTCTCCCATGTCTCCACAGTCCAAACTCATACAGCAGCAATAGCCCAAGGGCTCCTGTGAAAACCTGACCCTGCTCTACTCAGAATCCCCCAGGGTCTTCCTGTCTTATGCAGCATAAAACACGAAGCCTAATCATGGACTTTAGGGCCATGTACAAGTTTTCCCCACTACCCCCCACACCCACCATCTTTCTTTATCATGTGCTGCAGACACACTGACCTCAGGGCCTTTACACTTGCCATTCCTCTGCCTTTCAAATTGTTGCAAATTTCAAAAACTGAAAAAAATCACATATAAGTAGACGCAAGCAGTTCTAACTCGTGTTGTTAAAGGGTCAATTATACTTTGAAACATTGTTTAGATCATTATAGAAGCCATAACAATGTATGGTGAGAAAAATTAATCATCTGTAGTATGTATAAGTTGATGTGAAAAATTTAATAATAAGTCTCTCATCTCTGCTTCAAGATGCACTGTATTCCATGAAAGGTTAACTTACTAGAAATGTTAAAATGAACAAGCCACTGTAATGTGGTCCTAATGCAATGAAATAAAAAGGGATTTTGATTGTTTTCCTGAATCTTAAACACAACAGCAAACACTTTGCTTAACTAGTTTTGACCCCTGGTACTGCCATTTTCTAGCTGTGTGACCTGGTGCAAGTCATTTACCTCCCTGCGCCTCAGTTTCCCCATCTGTGAAATGGGATGGTGATAAGCATGCCAGCAGGGTTGCAGTGAGGAGAAAAGGTGTCAAGTCCAGTATTCACAAAGTGCTCAGTGCATGTTTGCTGGCCATCCCGCTGCCCACTGCCTGGCCCGATGCCTGTGGGAGAATGCTCCCCGTACCTTCAATAGGTGGATTTGGGCCTGTGTGTTCCCAGGGTCCAACTTCCTTCTGTGTGGTTCTCGTGGATTCCTCGGCTGGCTTGTCATCAATATGGTGGGCTTAGAATGCAACCCTAGGGCATGGGAAAGGGCAGAGAGAGCAAGGGTACAGGCGGACCGGGGTCAGGTCCCAGGGAATGCACCATCCATGAGATGGCCCAGGCCCCAGCCCCACCCACTCCCAGCCTTGTAGCAGGTGAGGCAGAGGATGAAACTCACATCCATCAATAAGCTCCTGGACCCAGCTCTGGGCCCATATAATGGATGGAGAAGCCCAGGGGACTTCCACAGACCACAGGAATTAAATGTATGGGCAGGGGTGTGGGGCAGTAACAGGAGACTCTCCCTTGCACATGGCAAGATTAGATGGGGTAGAGGTTAAGGACAACACTAATGAGCCAGACAACCTGGGTTTGAATCCAAGTTCTGCCTTGTACTAGCGTGTGACCTTGGGCAAGTCACATAACCTCTCTGTCCCTCAGTTTCCCATCTGTAAAATATGAATCACCATCATACCCACCTCATAAGGTTGTCATGAAGATTAAATAAGATACTCTACTTTAAAGGGTTTGGAGTACTGCTTAACACACATTGCATGCTGAGTATGTTGTTACTAGTTGTCACTGTCATTACTAGTGACCTGAGAATTGGGATTAGGACCAAAGGCACAGTAGGTCTGCACAGCTCCCACCTGGCTGTCTCTGAAATACCTATAAAGCTGTGGCCCTGCCAGATAAAGAGTATATGAAAATAATTCAGATCATAATAATGCATTTGGAAGATATATCCTTAGAATCCCTGCTTTTTTCAGCTTGTGCTATGCCAGCATGAGACAAATCACCCAAATCATCTCAAATGCTATAGCTGCAGCCTCAGCGCCACCAAAACCCCTGCTCCAGGTGCCACCCAGCTCATTTCAGAAAAATATTATTTCTTCAGTCAATCAATAACTTAACCCTGAAAATTTCTAGTATTAAGTTTTGAAATGATGTAAATTAATTTTCTGTTAAAGTTATGAATTATCTGCATATACCTGTATTTAATCATATTAAGAGATGGAATGACTAATAAGTTAACTTTGTGGTTATAACTTAAAATGTGTAAATAAGATTTTGATTTAGATTTACATTGAAAGGTTTAAAACACTCTTAGGTATATAAATTACCAAAACTTCTAAGAGCACATAAGAACACCCATATTTAGAAATTTATTTATTAGATGTGTAAGAATTATTTAAATACCCAATGGTGCTGTTAATCAGACAAGTGAACTACTTGAAAATGAAAATGAATACATTAAATTTTAAAATGTGGCTTAAAAGGTTTAGAGGAATTTAATTAACCAAGTTCCAAAAATCCCCCCGTGCAGATGTTTATAAAAATTTTAAGATTTCTAAGTTGAACTTAAACACTTAGGAAGATGTGTAGCTTTAATGAGTATTTCTTTTCATTAGTGATAGTAGTCCTGATGTCTTTTTTTAATTAAACTTTCTATTTTGAGATAAATTCAGGTTACATGCAAGAAATAATATAGAGAAATCCTTTGTACAGTTAACCCAATGGAGGCATCTTGCAAAACTAAGTATAATATCACAACCAGAATATTGATGTTAAAAGGGGCAAGATAAATAACATTTCCAGAACCACAAGGATCGATCATGTTGCCTTTTATAGCCACACCTACTTCCCTCCCCTTACCATTGTAACCCCTGGCAGTCACTAAACTGTACTCCGTTTCTTTAACTTTGTCATTCCCAGAATTTTATATAAATGGGATCATACGGTATGTTAACTTCCAGAATTGGCTTTTACTCAGCAAAATTCTCTGAAGATTCATACAAGTTTTTGAGTGTATCAATAGTTCTTTCCTTTTTACTGCTGAATATTCCATGGGTTAAATGTTTCACAGTTTGTTTAACCATTCACCCATTAAGGAATGTCTGGATTGCTTCCAGTTTGGGTTATTATCAATAGGATGCTATGAAACATTTATGCACTGGCTTGTGTAATCCTAAATTTTTGCTTCTCTGAAATAAATACCCCAGAGTGCAACTATTGGATCATTATGGGACTCGCATGTTTAGTTTCATTAGAAACTGCCATACTCTTTTTCCATTCCCACCAGCAATGTCTGCATGATCCAGTTACTCCTCTTTGCCAGCATTTGGTGTTATCACTAGTTTTCCATTTTAGCCATTCTGATAGGTGTGTAGTGCCAATCTCATTGTGGTTTAATTTGCACATCCCTAATGGATAATGTGTTGAACATCTTTTCATGTGTTCATTTGCCATGTATATTCTCTTCAGTGAAATGTCTCTTCATGTGTTTTGTCGATTTTTTAACTGAATTGTTTTTCTGTTGAGTTTCGAGAGTTCTTGATACATTCTACACAGCAGTCCTCTGTCAGATATGTGGTTTGCAAATATTTTCCCCAATTCTGTAGTCTGTCTTTCCATTCTCTTAATAGTCTTTCACAGAACAAGAGTTTTTAATTTTGATGAAGTCCAACTTACCCATTTATTTCATTTTTCTTTTATGGGTCAAACTGTTTGTGTAAATTCTGAGACTTTTGGCTATTGTTCCCAAAGATTTTTCTTTTCTCTCCTATGTTTTTCTAAAAGTTGTAAAGTTTTACATTTAATTTTGACTTCACTTTACATTTACATTTTGAGTTAATTTTTTTATCATTTGTAAGACTTAAATTGAGGTTCAGTTTTTTGCCTCCAATGTCCAGGTGTTCCAGCACCATTTGTGGAAAAGGTTTTCTTTCCTCCACTGAATTGTTTTTGCACCTTTGTCAAAAATAAGTTGGCATATTCGTGTGGCTCTATTTGTGGTTTCTCTATTCTGTTCCACTGCTATATATATGTGTCTATGTGTCTCTGCCAATACTACACTGTCTTGATTACTACAGCTATATAGGAGGCCTTAATATCAGGTAAAGTGATTCTGCTCATGTTATTTTTCTTTTTCGAAATTGTCTTATCTATTTTACAGTCTTGCTTTTCT
The DNA here is from genome assembly GCA_032199065.1 of Smutsia gigantea. Taxonomy (NCBI): domain Eukaryota; kingdom Metazoa; phylum Chordata; class Mammalia; order Pholidota; family Manidae; genus Smutsia; species Smutsia gigantea. The sequence goes on from JAVSCE010015960.1 coordinate 39,966, forward strand.
ATATAAATTTTAGAATAAACCTGTCTTCAAAAAAGTTTCTGGGATTTTCAAAGGAATTACATTAAATATATAGATCAACTTGGGAAGAACTGGCATTTTACTATGTTGAGTCTTCCATTCCATGAACACAGCATGTCTCCCCATGTATTCAGGTCATCTTTGATTCTTTCATCAGCATTATGTAATTTTCAGCATACAGATCCTGTACTTGTTTTATTATGTTTATATCTAAATATTTCATTTTCTTTGGAGTGATTGTAAATGTATTGTGTTTTTAATTTTGGTTTCTATGTAATCATTGTCAATACATAAAAATGTGATTGATTTTTGTGTGCTTATATCCTGTGACCTTGATAAGCTCACTTATTCATTCTAGCATCCTTTTTTTTTCCTCCATGGAATTTCCTTTTTTATTAGTGTGACCATCTACACCAACTTGGATAATTCAATCCTGTAAATCCTCCTCTGCAAACTGAAGATTTGTGTAGTTACATGTTTGAAATTGGGACCATGAACTCTATGCAGCTAGAAACCCAGTCTCTTGGTCGTCTTCACCATGAGGCTCAGCAAATGGCTGCTGCTAAATGAATATCTGAATGAATGAATGAGACTACTGCAACAGAGCCTGACACAAAATAAGTCCTTGGCAAATGGTAGTTTTTCATTACTATTTACACAGATTACTTTATTCATGTAAGGCAGGGATTTTGGGGCCCATTTCCACAGGGAAGGAAACTGAGGCTGGTCAGGTAACTTAGACAAAATTACTGGCAAGAAGGAAAACTGGGACCCCAACACAAGTCTGTATTTCTCCAGTGCCCATGCTCTTTCCACTTACATGTGATTAAGATCATGGGTCCTGGAGCCAAAATGCCAAATGTCACAGCCTGGCTCTGCCCCCTCCGACCTGGGCAGTTGCACTTGTCTGTGCCTCATCTGTAAGAGGAGGTGGTAACAACAGCACCCACCTCACAGGGCTGTTGGGATGATTAAATGAAATGATACATGTAAAGTGCTGAGAACGGAATTTGGCACATCGTTTAAGTGTGTGGTATACGTTAATCGCTCTTGTTCTTGCTCTAGTTGTGTCTGTTACAGGCCTCACAGCAACCCCAGCGAAAGAAAAGAGCAAGAGTTTCCCTGTAGATGCTGTTTGCATAGGGCCTAGGGCCAAAGACAAAGATTCCGTCACTATCGCCAGGTCTTGTGCTCATCACTTTACCTCAATGAGGTGTTTTGGATACATTGGCAGGGGGGGTTAGGTGGAGCAACAGTACTTTACATAAATCTTCTCATTTAATTCTCACAATAACCCCATCAGGTAAATATTAGTGTCCCCATTTAAAAAATGTGAAAAGTAAACTTCAGAGAGATGACTTCCCCAAAAGAGTAAATAGCAGAGTCACGATATGAACCCACGTCTACCTCAGAACTCCCCCGCAAGGCATGACAATGATGGCAAAGATTATCCTGAGTTCACTAAATCCTGTTTTTTTTTCCTTCCTGGACACATAGCTGGACTATATTTTCCACCTTCCTGTGGTTAGGGGTGGTCACTGAATGAGTTACAGTCCTTGGAATATGAGTGGGAGTGGTATGTGTCTCTTCAAGTCTGAACCCTGAAAAAAAAATGCCTGCCCACAAAACCATCCATATTCTTGCTCTCTCTCTGTGCCCTCTCTGATGGCTGGAGGCAGAAGTATTCGGCAGGGAACTTCAAGGCCTTACAAAATGTCAGAGCCACAGGCTGAAGGAGCCTGGATCTCTGAATGATAGCATGGAAAAGATTACCTCCTCCCCACCAGACCCACAAACATACTTTGACATAAAAAAGAAATAAGCTCTGTTTTAATATGTGAAATCTGGGGATTGTCCGTTACTGCAGTTAGCTTACACTAGTATAACTGGTGTTACCAAGGATCAAGCACAGCCACTCTATCCCATCCCCAACTCCCCCCACCAGCCCTCAAGTGCCTCTGCCCACCTGGCTGGATGCTAGGCAAAGTCTTCATTTTGCTTTTCTTGTGGTGGCTGGTTTGTAGGACTGGAAGCAGAGTAGATGAGTTGGTTTTCACTTTGGACCGTTGCCATGTAACATAATCCTACCAGACATAACACAATCAATCACACTAGCCTGGTGGGCTCAGATCTCAACTTCACCCCTTACTGATATCTGTGGCCCTGAGCAAGTGACTTTACCTCTCTGGGCCTCTCTCATCAGGAAACTGGATCTAATTATAATACCCACCTCCAAAGCTTAGTGTGAGAATTTCAAGAGATGATATCTGTAAAGCATGTGGTAAGTGCTCCATAAATGTTAGCTATCATTTCTTATTGGCCAGCCAGAATTTACTAAGCACATCCAGGCTGTGAGGTGCTAAGAACTGTGAGAAACAGAAGGCATGGAAAAGCCCCAACAGGAAACCAGAGTAGCAACCAGAGATAAATAAGAGAGTAGCATAATATAACCTTACATTCTGATAAAGAGGTGAGAAAACTGAGTTTCAGAGGCTAGCCTCGGATACAATAAATGTGGGACACGGCTGGGCCTGTAACTCAGGTCTCTGGACTCTATCACCCCGGACAGTGAAGGTCGTGGGGGTTAACTGCAGGTGGACTGCAGGCTTAGGGTCAGAGAGCCCCCATCTCCGCCCTACCCCTCCCAGACTCACCAGAATCTGGAATTTGTGGACTGTGGAGCGAATCCCAGAGTGGCTGGGTCTGGAAAGGGTTGGGACGGGAAAGAACTTCCATCATTTCCAACCCACCGGTGCTGCAAGCAGCAAACGTGAAACACTCGTGGGGCCTCGAACCCGAAACCGCAGAGTTTACTAGGGACATCAGCGGAGCGGTAGAAAGAAGGGTGCGGGGGAAGCGGGGCTACGAGAACGTGGGCGGCGGGAGGGGAAGGGCCGAAAGGCCGCTGGAAGACAGCCTGGCGAGGACCCGCAGGGCACGGGGTGGGTGGGGACACACATGCGCACTCCACCACCCTCGATGCTACTTTTACCTACTTCGGAAAGATCTGCGCCATTGGGGAAAATGGGAAAAGAGTCTACTCCGTGGGGCCCTGATCTCTTCGGATGCCTATTTATTCGGCGTCTCCAACTTCCCGGTCTCAGCGTGGATCGCGCGGTAACCCAGGCCCTGCAAACTTCCCAGCAAGACCGAGAGCTTTCCCTCCTGTCTCCGTCTCCAAGGAAACGCACTGCAGACTACGGAGCGTCGGAGGGACTAATCTCGCAAGGCAAAATGTAGCTCTGTACAGTCTTCTCAACTTGGTTTCAAATACCCCTCAGTGGGCCTCGTCCACCAACCGAAAGAATATTCCCTATTTCTCCTCCCATCAAACCTCCATCACTTCCTTCTCCATGCTTAATCTTGACTACTGACTTTGCTTCCTATTTCACTAAGAAAATCGAGGGGCTCAATAAACTCACAAGTTCACATCACCTCATTTACCCACCTACTTGCCTCTCTGCTATGACTATGTATAAACTGCCTACTAAGACCTATTCTTACAATTGTGAACGGAATCCTATCCTCTCTCATTTTTTTCTAAGATACTGTCCCAGCCATTCTCCCCATTTTCTCCATCAGCCTCTCTATATTATTGCCACCGGTATACCAACGTATTTTAATTTCTTCTGTTAAAAATAGGTGTCCAGAAAATCCAAACATTAACCCAAACATATACAGTCAATTAATATTTGATAAAGGAGCCTTGGTTATACAATGGGGAGATGACAGCCTCTTCAGCAGCTGGTGTTGGAAAAACTGGACAGCTACATGTAAGAGAATGAAACTGGACTACTGTCTAGCTCCATACACAAAGGTAAACCCAAGGTGGATCAAAGACCTGAATGTAAGTCATGAAACCATAAAACTCTTAGAAAAAAACATAGGCAAAAATCTCTTCGACATAAACATGAGCAACTTCTTCATGAACATATCTCCCCGGGCAAGGGAAACAAAAGCAAAAATGAACAAGTGGGACTATATCAAGCTGAAAAGCTTCTGTACAGCAAAGGACACCATCAGTAGAACAAAAAGACATCCTACAGTATGGGAGAATATATTCATAAAAAACGTATCTGATAAAGGGTTGACATCCAAAACATATAAAGAACTCATGCACCTTAACAAACAGAAAGCAAATAATCCAATTAAGAAATGGGCAGAGGACATGAATAGACACTTCTCCAAAGAAGAAATTCAGATGGCCAACAGGCACATGAAAAGATGCTCCACATCGCTAATCATCAGAGAAATGCAGATTAAAACCACAATGAGATATCACCTCACACCAGTGAGGATGGCCAACATCCAAAACACAAACAACAACAAATGTTGGCGAGGATGTGGAGAAAAGGGAACCCTCCTACACTGCTGGTGGGACTGCAAATTAGTTCAACCATTGTGGAAAGCAGTATGGAGGTTCCTCAAAAAACTCAAAATAGAAATACCATTTGACCCAGGAATTCCACTCCTAGGAATTTACCCTAAGAATGCAGCAGCCCAATTTGAAAAGGACAGATGCACCCCTATGTTTATTGCAGCACTATTTACAATAGCCAAGAAATGGAAGCAACCTAAGTGTCCATCAGTAGATGAATGGCTAAAGAAGATGTGGTACATATACACAATGGAATATTATTCAGCCATAAGAAGAAAACAAATCCTACCATTTGCAACAACATGGATGGAGCTAGAGGGTATTATGCTCAGTGAAATAAGCCAAGCCGAAAAAGACAAGTATCAAATGATTTCACTCATATGTGGAGTATAAGAACAAAGAAAAAATACTGAAGGAACAAAACAGCAGCAGACTCACAGAACCCAAGAACGGACTAATAGTTACCAAAGGGAAAGGGACTGGGGAAAATGGGTGGGAAGGGAGGGATAAGAGGGAAAAAGGGGCATTACGATTAGCAGATGTAATATTGGGGGGGGCACAGGGAGGGCTGTACAACTCAGAGAAGACAAGTAGTGATTCTATAGCATCTCACTACGCTGATGGACAGTGACTGTAATGGGGTTGGTGGGGGGGACCTGATGAAGGGGTAGTTCAATAACCATAATATTGCACATGTAATTGTAGATTAATGATAATAAAATAAATTATATTAAAAAATAAAATAAACAACTACTAGCCTTATGCTAGGAGATGCTTGCACCTTAAAAAAAAAATAGGTGACCACTTCTCATCCAGCTACATTCCCATTTCTGCTTCACTGTACAGCAAAACTCCTAGAGAGGTCTGCCTGCTCTTTCCCATCCCTTTACGCCTCTTCAATCAGGCTTTCATTCTCTACTTCTCCACTGAAACTGCCTTTTGTCAACGCCACCAGTGACCTGCACTTTGCTAAACCCCATGATCACTTCTCAGTCCTCATCTTGCTTGGCCTATCGGCAGCATCTGACACAGCGAATCACTCCCTTCTTGAAACACTTTCTAAACTTGGTATCCAGGAAACCACTCTCTGAGTAGTTGCTTCCTATCTGCTTTTTCTTCTTTGCTGGTTCCTCCTCTTCTTCATTATTGAAGAGCTCAAACCAGGCCCTCTCTTTGTTTCTGTCTGTTCTCCACTCCATCTGTGCTCCCTTTCAGTCTTGTGACTTCAGATGCCATCTGTATGGGATGCTGCTCAGACTCCCATCTCCACAGCCTCTCTCCTGAGTTCCAGTCACATACATATATCCAAGTGCCTATTCAACATCTCCACTTGGATACCTATAGGCAATTCTAACATGCAATTCTTCCCCCAAAATATTTTTCCCACAACTCTCTTTCTGGAGTCATCCGTGAATCATCTTTTGACTCAACTCTCATCCCACATCCTATCTGTCAGCAATATCTTCAAAATATATCTGGAATCAGACCGTTTACTACCACCACCCACACAGATACATACCCCACTTTCCTCTCATACCTGGACAACAGTACCAGTTCTCACCTTTGCCCCATTCCAGTCCTCTCCCCACAGCTCATATTTTCCAGATAGAGCACAAATTTAGAAGCACATTCCGGTTTAAAAAATAATTTGGAGAAGGAAATAATTTGAAATCATTTAAACTAAAATAGAAGAATGTAACTATAGAACACTAGACCAGAGTTCCCGACCTTCTCCCCTCTTAAAATTCATAGGAAATGTTTTAAATTGCACCGCGCACCATAGTAATCCAGAAAAGACTGCTATGGTAAAAGCAATCAGCCTGGGTACTCTCGCCATCCAGGACCCTCTTGGCTGCCCCTAGAGCTGAGGGAATCATTGTACCTGGCCCCCTGTTTGCAGAGCCCACTGTACTACAGCACTCCAGGTGGGAAGCTCCACCAGGAACCCACTAACATGTAGGAGGTAGCAATATGTAGCAGACATGGGGTAGGTGCCATTCCTCACTTTCATCCCAACTAATGGACTCTGATCTTGCTTTAGAGGAGGCAGGTCCCAGCCCCAACCCCTGCCCCAGTCCCAGATCCAGCTCCTGTAGTTATGACTGGTCTGAGTTAGGCTTGATGGGCCCTTTCCCCTTGCCAGTTACAGGTTTAGTCATAGGCATGTGATCAAAAAGTGAGGCCAAGGACAGAGGGTGAGAAGTTTACTCAGAGATTCCTGAAAAATATTTTCATCACACTTAAAAAAAAAGACATTGCAGAAAAACATTCCCTCATCTGCTACTGGATATTGCCATAGGATAATTTTGGCATTCCCAAAATTGTGGAACTGTGAGGAGACTTCACTAGAGGATGTACTGGGAATGGAAGAGCAGGAAGTAGAAAAAACCTATTTCTTCATAGCATTTTTGAGCTAGTAAATTAATCCTGTAACCAATCTAGAAACTACTCCAGATAATATTTAACAAATCACCTGAGTGTCCCATAGTGAGCTGAGTTTTTGGGTACTTTCAGGCCAAAAATAGCCTAATGAAATCTACATATGGAAGAATAAGATAGGAGGAAACTGGGTCTCTAACAACCTTACAGGACAGAGAGACCTACCTGCCAAACTCTGGGCTGCTTCGTAAGAGTGAAATAAACTTTCAACTTGTTTGAGACCCTGTTTTGAGGGTTCCTTTCTCACAGCAGCTTAGACTGTTCCTTGACTAATACGAAAGGGACTTGGCCACTGTCACACAGCCCTCCTAGTCAGAGATACTGACCCAGCATGGAAACCACTGATAGCTGCCTGCTCCTCACAAGCTACAGTAAGAGGAATGGAAAAGATGACTTAAAATAGGTTCTGTTTGGGTTTGTAAATATCCACCCCATGGAAAGATTTGAGCAGGCAAGCAGAAAGAATAAATGAGTGGAATGTGTTAATCTGAAACAATGTATCTGATAATGATCCAAGTATGATTATGGGAGTGTGTGGCAGAGAAGGGATGGAGAAAAGCTTATCAGAGGTTATAAAGTGAGGGAAATGGAAGGCCTAAATGAGTTATAGATGTCAGCTCCCCGGAGGGAAAGATCTGAGGTCACTGGCCCCTTGTGACAAGGCTGAGATTTGAAGCAGTCAAATTCAAACTAGGGTCTTCCTGACTCCACAATCCACCTTTTCTTTCAGTGAAGTCAGAAAGGTCACTGAAGCACCTTGAAATGCCCACAAGTAGGTGTAAAGAAAACAGCTGACAAAAGATGATGTTAAATGCATCCTATCAACCACCCAAATGTTATCCATGCCTCCAAAGCACCATTTGAGACATCTGAGGGAGGAATAGAGATTCTGTCCTGGGCTAACTTTAGCCAAGGAATCTGTATTAACGAGGTTTCCTGGAGAGCGCTATGTATTAGCCCTTGATCCACAAGTCAAAAGCAAAGAGGCTGAAGAAAATAAAAGCCACCTACACGTGGGGCCTTCTGTTGGCTCTGCCACTTGGCCAAGTGACTTAACCCCTATCTTCAAGCCCCTGCTTCCTGTAAAATGGGTATAATTACAGCATTGCCTTGAAAGATTCCATGTGATAAAGCTTGCAGTGTGCTTTGAACAGTACTGAACAGTTAAGCGCCCATTACCACTGTCATCATGATAAAATGGAGGTCTTTTTTAAAGATAATGCAATATGACTAACTTGGAATGTATCAAAAAAAAAAGAAATGTATAGAGGTGCAGAAAAATTTTAATAGTAGAAAAATATAAGTTAAAGGTTAACTCTTCGCTGTAAAAATTTCAATTTTCTGTATGTTTGAAAATGTTCATAATCCACTGTTGGAAAAATGCATTGTGGTATGCTTTGGGAGGAGAGTGAGCTGTTTTGTTTCATTTTAGTAGAAAAGGTATAAAAAAGAAAAAATGGACGAGATTTTCCTCAACTATATCCCGCCTTTGGGCTGTGGGCCGTTAGTAATGCTGCTTGAATGAAATCATCGAGGTCCGCTTGCGAAATATCAAATCCTCGAGAGCGAGGCCCAAGGCTGCCAAATCCTCGCAAGGGACAGGGACGCGCTCCAAGCTCCCCATCCCGCTTCGGGGCGAAGGAGGCACTCGCCCAAACGCGACTCAGCCGTTACCCGACGGCTCCCGGCCGGCGCTGGCCGCAGAGAGCCGCGTGTAAATACCTTTGGCGGGCGGGAGAGAGAAGCGTCGAATTTCAAAAAAAACCCCAAACCCCCACAGCCCCGGACGGGCGGGCGCGCGCGATGGGCGCCCTTTGGCTGCGGGAGCGAGAGGAGGATGCTGGGAAGGAGGTAAAATGGCCACCGGCTGCGTGGAGGAGGAGAGGAAGCGGGGGCGGCCGCAGCTCCTACCCCCCACGCGCCCTGCGGCCCGGGGCGAGGAGGCCGAGGGCGGCCGCGAGAAGATGGGCTGGGCCCAGGTGGTGAAGAACTTGGCTGAGAAGAAGGGCGAGTTCCGCGAGTCGCGGCCGCCGCGTCGGGAAGAGGAAAGCGGCAGCAGCGCGGGCAGCGGACTCGGCGCCCCTGCGGGCCTGGCGGCCCCAGGCCTCGGCGACTTCCCCCCGGCAGGCCGCGGGGACCCGAAGGGCCGCCGGAGAGACCCAGCAGGCGAGGCGGCAGACCCCCGCAAGAAGAAGGGCGCAGCCGAGGGGGGCAGGAGGAAGAAGGCCGAGGCAGTGGCGGCCATGACGGCCCCGGCCAGGCCTGGCACGGCGGAGGACGCGGCCGAGCAGCCCCCGCAGGACGAAAAAGCGACAGTGGCCATGGCGGGCCCCGCGTTGGGCCCGGGTAAGGGCCGCTTCCTCGTGCGCATCTGCTTCCAGGGAGACGAGGGCGCCTGCCCGACCCGGGACTTCGTTGTGGGCGCCCTCATCCTGCGCTCCATCGGCATGGACCCGAGCGACATCTACGCAGTTATCCAGATCCCCGGCAGCCGCGAGTTCGACGTGAGCTTCCGCTCGGCGGAGAAGCTAGCCCTGTTCCTACGCGCCTACGAGGAAAAGCGCGAGCAGGAGGACTGCTGGGAGAACTTTGTGGTACTGGGGCGGAGCAAGTCCAGCTTGAAGACGCTCTTCATCCTTTTCCGGAACGAGACGGTGGACGTGGAGGACATCGTGACCTGGCTCAAGCGCCATTGCGATGTGCTGGCCGTGCCTGTGAAAGTGACCGACAGGTTTGGGATCTGGACCGGGGAGTACAAGTGCGAGATCGAGCTGCGCCAGGGGGAGGGCGGGGTCAGGCACCTGCCAGGGGCCTTCTTCCTGGGGGCCGAGAGGGGCTACAGCTGGTACAAGGGGCAGCCCAAGACGTGCTTTAAATGTGGTTCCCGGACCCACATGAGCGGCAGCTGCACGCAGGACAGGTGCTTCAGGTGCGGGGAGGAGGGGCACCTGAGCCCTTACTGCCGGAAAGGCATCGTATGCAACCTCTGTGGCAAACGAGGACACGCCTTTGCCCAGTGTCCCAAAGCAGTTCACAATACCGTGGCAGCCCAGCTAACCGGTGTGGCAGGGCACTGAACAATCGCCTGCCTGCCAGGGTGAACACAGAGCCAGCTTACCCCTCTTAAGTGCCAAAACTTTTTTTTAAACCATTTTTTATCGTTTTTCAAGGAGATCTTTTTAAACCTACAAGAGACATCTCTCTGCCTTCTTAAATTGAGTTTACTCCATTTCAGCCTTTTCTGAATTGGTGACTGTCATCAGTAAAGACTACCGATAACTGTAGTGTGCAGGAGTGTTGCCCCTCCCTTTTTAACATTTTGTTTTTGTATTTGGGGATTTTTTTTTTGATAACTTTTTTATTCCCCACGCCTTGTCTTCTTCCTGGATTTTCACCCCTTGGGCTGCCTTGCTCATCTTTATGCTCCAGCACTAATAAGGGGCCCACCACGTGGTAGGCACTACATCGGTGTTTGTTGAATTGAAAACTTCGTTGACTGTGACTTCTGTCAGGGTGTCTACTTTTTGCAGCTCTTCTCCCCCAGCCCCCTTTTAATTTGCTGCTTCTAATCTATGTGGTCTGAGAATTTGTGAAACCAGTGTTGTTAGAAGTGTATGTACTCTGAGTCAATAAGCTCTGAATGGTGGGCAAGGGCCTCTCTTATGGCATTAAAGTGCATGGACTTTGTGACAGCTCTTTCGGTGGCTCAGAAGCCATTTTTTACAGAATCATGGAATTGAGAATTTTCCTGCTGGAAAGGACCTAAACATTGGTTTGGACCAGTCCCCTGGTTTTCCAGCAGATGAAACTGGCCCAGAGAGGTTAAACGACTGGGTCAAAAATCACATAGCTGTCTGGTGCCAGAGCTAGCCTAGAGTAGAGTTCCCTGACCCCAAGCCCGGTGCTCATTCCACTACCTCTCACACTTCACAACATTTTCCTCAACACTTGAGGGCCCAGAAAGTCTGATCTCCAGAATAATGAGCCCAAAGGAATGCTAAGAAATCATCAGAAGGAGGAAGTAGAGACTTAGCAGGGGCTTCTGAATACCTAGGAGATAGGGAAAAGACAAAGGGACATAATCCAGGGTGCAGTCATTGCTCCTGGGGTACCATAATCTGGATGAAAGTGTGCCAGGGTCCTTTGAGGCCTTACCCTTCCCCGTTCATTGCCATCAGTGAGAAATGGGGGTGCCCTGATTAAGGAAACCCACCAAAGGTTTACATTAGCACCTTAGCCTCAGTAGCTAGAAACCCCAGAGAAGCAGCCAACTTGTGCTCATCTGCAACCTCCTGACCCTCAGGAGAAAGGAGATTTTAACCCATAATGAGCAAACTGTTAACTCTAAAATGTACTTACAAAATAGGCCAAGCAAGAGGGCATTGGGTCAATGTTACCAAGTTAAAAGTAGAAAAGAAATACACTGCTTTTCTTTTAGTTTTTGTCTTTCCTTTTTGTTTTGCTATTTCCTTGTGGCTTAGAATGTAAAATTGTTAAAAGTTTGTTCTGAATAAATATTTATCTTTTGTATTGCTAATAGTGCTGCAGTAGTTCATTTAAAAGTGTTAGATGCACAAGTACACAGACCCTAGTTCAATCCATACTTCTACACACCATTTGTTTACCCTGCAAATACATCTCCAGCCCAAAGAGGCAACACTTAGCACCTACTATGTTGTGCCAGGCCCTTTGAAGTTGTTACCTAAACCTTACGCATCACAATCACTTAGCACACTGCTAAAACCTAAGGTTTTAAGTCCTAACTCATCTCCAAGGAACCCAAATCACTGGCATAAGTGAAAATATTTTTGGTAAGCATTTCTAAGCAATTCTTACAGGCATCCAGGTTGGAGACCACATTCTTAATGGTACCAAAATGAGTGAGAGGGACTCTGCCCTTGGGAGATCACAAACGAGTGGAAAGACACCGATAAGATGTTAGTGTCATCATCTTACTGTTTCTAGGTGCCACGAATTGGACTCAAAAGTATTCACAGCCCGTATATTCTGGCTCTAAGGAAGAGAGAAAGAGTCCAGGAAACTTCCATGAGAGCTGACTCACTTCCAAATTAGTCCTCAAGACCTCAGATACAACCTTCTGAAGGATTTTCCGGCTCTTGAGATGTTAAGATGATGTGAACCTAGAAATTAAAAGTTCCCAGTGTATCGATTCTCTGACTCTGATTTGAGGATGTTTCCAGAGTTAATCTGGTACTTGAGGCCTGGTTGGCTCTTGAGAACCCTGCCTTTTAGAACCAGCTCAGCCCCTCTCCTTCCTATCTCCCAAAGCAAACAGACTGTTCCTCCTCGCTCCCTCCCTCCTGTCCTCTCCTTTCCTCCCATCTTTCTCCCTTCAGGGCCCTGGGTTTCCTGCCCTCACTGGAGGCCTGAGGCAGGGAGAAAGCCTGCGTTCTACATACTCCTCCCCACCCCCTTCCTCCCAGCAGGCACTGTGCCAGAGAGCCTCCTTGGAAGGAATCTTCCCTCTCTCCACCCCTTCCCCCCAACTCCCCCAGAGGGAGCAGAGGAAGAAACTGTTTCCCTGCCCATCCCCCAACAGGATCTGCTCCAGGGCCTCCTGCCTGGCGTCTGGGGCCTGAGCTACAGACTGGAGTGGAACAAACCTCCCCCAGCTTCCTCCCCTGATCTAGCAGCCCCCAAATTACAATTTGTCATTGTTAATGGGCTCCTGGGGAGTGTGCCGAGATCCCCAGACAGAGGCCGGCCCACTAGCTGACATTCTTTCATTCAGCTTTCAACAAATACTGAGGCCAGGCCCTGTACAGGTGCTCTGCATGCACCCAGGAACAAGATTGTGTACCTGCAGAGAGAGAGCCACATGAGTAACAAGCAAGCAATTTTTTAAATAATATTTTTTAATATTCTGGAAAAAAAACACAGTATGAAATTGTCTGAAATACAGGTCACCTAGAAGAGATGATGATGTTTCAGCTGAAACCTGCTGGATGCGTAAGAGCAGGATAAAGAGGAAAAAGATCCAAGCAACAGAAACAGCCTGTGCGAAGACCTGGGGGTCACAGCGTGTTCAGACTGTCTAGAGAGTCACAGGAAAGTGTGGCTCAGAAAAGGCGAAGAGGAGGTGACCCACGGCTTGTCAGTGTTATGTAAGAGACATGTTATTTGGCCCATCACCCTCCAGTCTGGCAGCCCCCTTTCCAGTCATTCACTTAACACATTTATGTTAAGCACCAACTCTTTCTGAGCAATGCAATATAGAACATCCTCAAGTCCCCTGGGGCCTCACATCCTAGAGACACACAAATACATAATCACAAACTGTGATAATCCATTGAAAGAAACATGCAAAGGAATAATGTGTTCAACAAGGAAAACTGATCTGGTCTTAGGAGACAGGAATAACTTCACAGAAAAAATGTTTGAACTGGATGGAAAGGATATAGGAGTTGAGAGATGGGGCTGGAGTAAGGGGCAGCAAGGGTATCAACCTGGGCAAAAGGGATAACAACACAACAACTGTCATGGCCAATTCTAGAAAGCAAATGAAGTCCAGTGTATCACTCCAGGTTTAGAAGCAAAAACCACTCTAGGTGTTGAAGAAAGTGATGAGCTCTAGGCTGGGTATTCAAAATAACTCCTACCTAGAACTGACCTACCAGGGAGCTACCACCTCTCTCACAGAAAGGAGCCAGGATGGCACAAAAACAGACCCACAGACCAGTGGAACAGAATAGAAAATCCAAACATTAACCCAAACATATACAGTCAATTAATATTTGATAAAAGTGCCTTGGATATACAATGGGGAGATGACAGCCTCTTCAGCAGCTGGTGTTGGAAAAACTGGACAGCTACATGTAAGAGAATGAAACTGGACTACTGTCTAGCCCCATACACAAAGGTAAACTCAAGGTGGATCAAAGACCTGAATGTAAGTCATGAAACCATAAAACTCTTAGAAAAAAACATAGGCAAAAATCTCTTGGACATAAACATGAGCAACTTCTTCATGAACATATCTCCCCGGGCAAGGGAAACAAAAGCAAAAATGAACAAGTGGGACTATATCAAGCTGAAAAGCTTCTGTACAGCAAAGGACACCATCAGTAGAACAAAAAGACATCCTACAGTATGGGAGAATATATTCATAAAAAACGTATCTGATAAAGGGTTGACATCCAAAATATATAAAGAACTCATGCACCTTAACAAACAGAAAGCAAATAATCCAATTAAGAAATGGGCAGAGGACATGAATAGACACTTCTCCAAAGAAGAAATTCAGATGGCCAACAGGCACATGAAAAGATGCTCCACATCGCTAATCATCAGAGAAATGCAGATTAAAACCACAATGAGATATCACCTCACACCAGTGAGGATGGCCAACATCCAAAACACAAACAACAACAAATGTTGGCGAGGATGTGGAGAAAAGGGAACCCTCCTACACTGCTGGTGGGACTGCAAATTAGTTCAACCATTGTGGAAAGCAGTATGGAGGTTCCTCAAAAAACTCAAAATAGAAATACCATTTGACCCAGGAATTCCACTCCTAGGAATTTACCCTAAGAATGCAGCAGCCCAATTTGAAAAGGACAGATGCACCCCTATGTTTATTGCAGCACTATTTACAATAGCCAAGAAATGGAAGCAACCTAAGTGTCCATCAGTAGATGAATGGATAAAGAAGATGTGGTACATAAACACAATGGAATATTATTCAGCCATAAGAAGAAAACAAATCCTACCATTTGCAACAACATGGATGGAGCTAGAGGGTATTATGCTCAGTGAAATAAACCAAGCTGAAAAAGACAAGTATCAAATGATTTCACTCATATGTGGAGTATAAGAACAAAGAAAAAAACTGAAGGAACAAAACAGCAGCAGACTCACAGAACCCAAGAACGGACTAATAGTTACCAAAGGGAAAGGGACTGGGGAAAATGGGCGGGGAGGGAGGGATAAGAGGGAAAAAGGGGCATTACAATTAGCAGATGTAATGTTGGGGGGGCACGGGGAGGGCAGTACAACTCAGAGAAGACAAGTAGTGATTCTATAGCATCTCACTACGCTGATGGACAGTGACTGTAATGGGGTTGGTGGTGGGGACCTGATGAAGGGGTAGTTTAATAATCGTAATATTGCACATGTAATTGTAAATTAATGATAATAAAATAAATTATATTAAAAAAAAAAAAGAAAGAAAGGAGCCAGGAGGCCATCACCAAAAAGGTTGAGTTGGAGGACACACTGCTAAAGCTGCCACCCAAGGACAGGATGCTGGGGTTAGAAGGTCACTGCCAATGCTTAGTGCCAGGAATGAAATGTTGAGCCTTTAAAGTCAAAGACTATACACTAGTGTCTCTACAACCTTATTTATGAGCAAAAACAGCCAAAACTGCTTGACTTCTGCCTTACTTCCACATTTCAAACCTCATGCAATTGCATGTAATTGCTGGAACCCTAGCTGCAAGGGAATTAGGAAATGTTTTAGCTTTCCAGCATATGTTGCACAGGAAGGCACATAAATACTGGGAATTGATGATATCTGCCAACTGACCATATCCAGCACAGCCAGTGTGGCTACAATACAGGGAGGGGGAGGGAGGTACCCTTACAAAATAAAGCTGGAGATCTTGAGGGGGTCTCAGCCATGTTTAGAATTTGCATCTAAAAGTGATGAGAAGCCATTGAAAGATATGTAAGCAAGGAAGTAACATGATCAGTGTTGTGGTTTAAAAGACCATTCAGGATACGCTGTAGAGAATAGATTGGAGAGGAGCCCAAGTGGAAAGAAGTCCATTTTACCCAGAGGAGAGATGAGGGTACCTTGGACCTGGATGGTGGAGATAGAGAAAATCAGGCAGGGTAAAGAGATACTTGAGAGTTTAAGTCCACAAGACTTAGACATGGGCTGGGGAAGGGGAAGAACCAAGGATGACTCCTAGGTTTCCAGCTTCTGCAATTGGATAGATGGTGGGCCATTTCCAGAGTTGCAGAACAGAGGAGAAAATCCAAGTTTGGGATGAAGGTCTTGAGTTTGATTATGGACGTGTTGAATCTGAGGTCTCCATAGAGGTTGTCTAGAACGTATGGAATAGGTGGTTCAGTATGAACAAGTCTTAAATTCTAAGGAGAGTTCGTAAGAGTTCTGAGAAATAAACATAGGCATCCTATAGCAATGGCTTTCAAACTCTCTAACCACATCCCACAGTAAGACATACATTTTACATTGCAGCCAGAAGACATATGCATGTGAGTACTTACATACAAAGAGACAAGTTTTTATGTGTACATATATTTAATTTTTATGTATATATATACACACACACACACACACACACACACACACACATAAAGAAACAATATTAACCCTATGGATCCATGCATCTCTGATATTCTATTGCTACATTCTTTTATAAATGCTTATATGACCCATTAAACTGATTTTACATGAGAGAAAGCTGGGGAGAAATATTATATTAACTGGGATCAAACCTTAAGCAAGTCTGACATGTGAGACTTTTCCCTGATAGAAAAGGATATTGTGAAAGAACCCAAGAATGGATTAACAGTTGCCAAAGGGAAAGGGACTGGGGAGGGTGGGTGGGGAAGGGAGGGATAAGGGGAAAAAAGGGCATTTCGATTAGCACACATAATGTAGGGGGGGGCACAGGGAAGGCAGTATAACACAGAGAACACAAGTAGTGACTCTGTAGCATCTTACTAAGCTGATGGACAGTGACTATAATGGGGTATGTGGTAGGGACTTGATAACGGGGGGAATCTAGTAACCACAATGTTGCTCAAGTAATTGTATATTAATAATAGCAAAATTAAAAAAAAGAAAGAAAGGATATTGTAACAAAATAATAAAGGATAGCCGGAAAGGGAGAAGGGAAACAACAGTGTGGAGACATTAAACCAAGGAAGGATCATTATAATTGGCAGGAATTCACAACTGTATTGAGTACTACAAGGAGTCAAGTAAAATTGTCTTTGAGAAATGCACGTACAGTCAGGACTGAGGCATGACCATTGGACTGAGTTTGTGGAGGTGGCTTGTGAGGGCCTTTTAGAGGTAGAGTAACGGGAGAGAGACTGTCTAAAAAATAATTTTCCTAAAATGCCAATCTAACACTCTGACCCTTTTACTCACTCTGGGGTTCCCTACTGCTCTAGGAGTCAGCCTAGCATCCAACCCCTTTTACCAGAGGCTTCTAGACTCCCTTGGGACCTCATACTCAGAGTGTCCATTATATCTCTTCATGTCAACTCCAGGTCCGGCCAACAAAGAGCAACCAGAGGCGTTTGGGATGGTAAAGTGTGGCGTGGTAAAAGAGGAAGATAAGGATGAACAGGGGTCAGATCATTCCAGTAAAGGTGGAGTTCCCTAAGACTGTACCAGACATGCGCAAAGCCAATGGATCTATACAGCACCACTTGCTGGCTTGTCAATGTGACTAAGAATATTTGGGGGAGGACATGTTTCATGAAAATAAACAAATATATCATGGGGGAGAATACAAAATTTGTAGAGTTTTAAAATAAAATATGGACTAATATCTTTGGAAAGCTGTTCGTTTGGCACCATCAAAATTTTAAATTCACATAATGTTTAACACAGCAGTCATTTACTGGAAAAGAATCTATAGCTAAACATGGACACCTACACAAAGATGTATGTACCAGGATGCTCACTGAAGCATTACTTGGGATACCAAAGACTGGAAACAACCTGATTTTTTATCAATAGGGAATGAGGTAGATAGGCTATGGCACATACAAGTAGAGGAACACTGTACAGCTGTTCAAAAGAACAGTTCTATATGTATTAATATGGAATAATTTCCAAGACACTTAAAAAAATACTTCTATGAGAGTCAGGCATTTAATTTTTAGAAAGAAAATATTACTGAAGTATAGTTGATAATACAATATTGGTTTCAAGTATACAACATAGTGATTCAATGGTTATCTACATTATTAAATGCTCACCCCAACTAGTATAGTTTCTGTCTGTCAGCATAGAAAGATGTAGAATTACTGACTATATTATCCATGCTGTACTTTCATCCTCGTGACTATATCATGATTGAGATTTTGTTCTTCTTTATCCTTATCACCTATTTCACCCACCTCCTCAAGTCCTCCTCCATGGTAACCACCAGTCATTTCTCAGTGTCTACGAGTCTATATCTGTTTTGTTTTGTCTTGTTTTAGATTCCACATAAAAGTGAAATCATGTGGTATTTCTAAGACACATTTTAAAGTGAGTAAAGCAAGATATGGTATGTTATTTACATTTTGTCTTTCTTCAGCTTTATTGAGGCATAATTGACAAATAAAACTAACATATTTAAAGTGTACAAGGTGACGATTTGATATATGTTAATTATAATTTAAAATGTTCTAACAAATATATACATATGCTTGCTTATGTACAGACTAACTCTAGAAGGATATTAATAAAATAGATAATTGTTGTAGCTTCTGAGAGCTGGATATTTGGGGTTTGGGATGGAAGGAAAACATTTTTCACAGTATATCCCTGGTTTTTGTTTGTTTTTAACTATTTCCTGTGTTATCTCTGGCCAGAAAAAAAATTAAAACAAAACAAAATGCAAAACATAACATAAGACTTCAAAGCAATTCCTGTAGACTCTGCAGAGACAGGAGTCCATTATTTCCTCTATCTTCAAAAATAAGAAACTTTGATGGGAATTTAAGACTCTAGAGCAGCCAACTCATTTGTCATGCTGCTTCCAAGCTTAGTCTCCTTCAACATAGGAAAACTGCCCCCAAATGAAATTTGATCACATTATTTCCCAGCTAAAAGACCTTCAAAGACTTTGTGTCCTCCCTGGGGCTGAGGCCTTGCACTCTGCCTCCTCTAGGCCTCACCCTCTCACCCTAACTGGGCTTCTGCTGCTAGTCATTCTAGGAATTCACCCTTCCTGGGCCTGTGGTTAACCCATGCCTTCCCTGGAACTCCCTGGCACTCAGCTCTAATGCTACTTCCTAACTGCAGCCTTCCCTAACCTTCTAGACCAGACCCTCTTTCACTCTCCCCTTCCAGCAGTTACTGTAGGTACAGTTATGTGTTTATACCATGGTTTGATTAATATTGGCCTCTGTCTCTCAATTTTGAGGTCCCAGAAGGCAGGGACCATGACTATTTTGCTCTTGGTTGTAGCTCCAGCATTTTTCACTGTACCTGGCACATAGTAAAAACCTGAAAAATATTTATTGAAAATATTGAAATTACTTGGCTGAGATTACAGATCAAGACATATGTCTATTTGTCATTCTTAAATGATACTCAAAGTATCCCTTAGCACACCTGTCACTAACTATATTGGAGAAGGGTTCATTCATTCATCTTTAAAAAGCTAATTCACATCTTCTCTCACGTTCAATGAGGGTTTCTTCAGCCTGGGAGGTCAGCCTGTCCTCCCCTATTTCTCTCAGGGCCTATCACTGAAATGGAGCCTGCATGTCCCCTGGCACCGTGAGGCACAGAGGACTCCGAATGCTTGGCTCCAACACTCCCTCACCCCTGGTAAGAGTAAGCCCTACCCTGAGCCCTGAGAGGTGCAGGGGCAGGATTCTGCAGATACCAGAGGAACTGCCCACACAGAATTATCTGAGAACATTTTCTGAGACCCCAGAATTCCCTGCCAAAATATACTCGTTTTACAGAGCCTTCATGGGTCGCATCCTTGGGTCCATATCAGTTGAGGGCAAACTACACTGTCTGATGCAAAGGGTATAGACCTGAGGCTTAGAGTAGCTGTTTGCAAGAAACAGCTTGGATGTAGGGGTTTAGTGTCTACTCACACATGCCAGGTCCCTCCTTGATGGGATGAGAGGTAGCTGGACAAGGAAGCACTGGAGGCAGGATCCAGAGGGGAGCTCTCTATGGGCCAAACACGTTCTCGCACATAACTTCAAGAGTCCTTGAATTATGATTCAAACCTGGTCTTCCAGGTGGTCATGAAGGTATATCCATCAAGGAGAATAGAACATATTTCATTTAACACATATACATTAGACTGATGTATATCTTCTAATTTAGAGACATATGGTATATGGGCATCCAACTGTATACTTTTGTCCTGGGCCTCACAAATGCTTCTGTTTGGGCTCTATCATTTCTTGGCTCAGACAAGTCACATAACCTCCCCAGGCCTGTTTTCTCGCTAGAAAAAAAAAAGGGTTTAATGTTAACTGCCTCATCAGGGCTGGTGAAAAAATGAAATAAAACAATTCATTTAGAAGGCTTGGCAGAGTACCAGGCCCTCAGACAGTAGCTAATCATGGGTATTTTTGCTTTTTGGCCCTCTGGCTGTCATCTCCCATGATTTTCTATATGACATCTAAACTGCTCTCTTTTGTAGTATTTCCACACTACTCCTCCGTCCTCACCACACTGATAATGATAACCCCCCTATTCTGTCCACCTAGTCAAATCCAATCCCTTTTTCAATTGTAACAGCTACTGGTGACTGCACGTTGACTGTTGCAGGCATTTTATTAAGAACTTGACATGCATTATTCCTACTCAGTTCTGACACCAGCTCAGTGAAGTAGGTACTGTTTGTTACTCCCCAAACACAAAGACACTGGGATCTGGAGAGTGGAAGCAGTGGCAGAGCCGGCAGGAATGGGAACGCAGAGGGTCTTACTGCAGAGTCAGGTCTCCCAGATGCCCAGTCACGATCCTGTTTGCCATGTCTTCCCTCCCTCCAGGGCACCAGCAATCCCTTTCTTCTTCAGACCCCCACATCCAAGGCTGTCCTATCCCGTCAGTTCTAGGGGTCTGTCTGTGGCCTTTCAGCCCAACAGGGCGGGCATTCTGTCTCAAGCCACGTTGCCAGCATGATGGATCCTCCTCCAGTCTCCTTCTTTTCCTTCCTCCCTTCTTTTTTCTCCCTCCCATTAAGTACCGAGTTCCTATGCGGTGCCAGGCTTTGTGTTCGATCACATCCAAAACATTACCAGCGGAGAGATCTGGGGAGGATGGAATTATATGTCATTTTGCTCTTTTTGCTTTACGTCTGTTTGGCTGATTTTTTTCCAGGGAGCACGCAGGCCAGGTCCTCAAATCCAGTTCAAAATACTGCTTTGCTTGATTGGTTTGGTCGTTGGAAGGCGCTGTCCCCTTAACTCCCAGCCCCCACGCCTCCTCCACCGGCCCTCAAATCCAGGCCGCCCTGCCCCCTCCGGAAGGGGGAGTTGGGGGCGAACGCCGAAATCTGAGTGGCTCTTTCAAGCCTCCGTTGCCGTAGAAACCGGCTGCACCGGCCGAGGAGGTCCATTACACCATCCTCCAGCGACGTAGCCAATGGGCTCCGAGCTCCATCCCTGGCGCCCACGCCCCGCAGCTGCCGGCGGCCCACCAATGGGCAGGTCCCTTGGCTTAGAGCCCTGCCGGGGCCCAGGGACACCGCCAATGAGCTTCGATCCTCTAGCTTCAGTGTAGCAACAAGACTCGATTAAACAAAAAAAGGAATTCTCCAAATTAGAAGGAACTAGCAGTAACGCCTGTCAGTTGCAGCCTGAATAATCTCTGGTTGGTTATTTTATTTAAGGAGAACAAAACTGTTCTAATTACACAATATATGTCATTCTCTACTAAAACAATGTTAGGCAATGAAAATTTAGGCAGTGGGGTTGGTATCTGCTAAATGTGGATTTCTTTCATTATAGGCATTTTCATTTAATTAAAATGATCAAGGAATTAGTCATCTTTCCTTATTTGTAGTTCAAATACATACAAATTAAAGGGGCCGAGTTTTTGATGCTGAGTTCACGCGACATTGACCTAAGTCAACGTCTTATTTTATTGGACAATTTAACTCTTGGATTCACATACTAAAACTATAAGGTAAACAAATATTTCTTAATCTATTGAAGAAATTCCATTTTTAAGTCAGGCAGTGTAATGGCTTTGACACTCTAAAGTCTAAATAAACTAAATGCTTTATTAAAACCATGTCATTTAAAAAAATAAAACTTTATTTTTTAGAAGTTTTAGATTTACAGAAAAATTGTAAAGATAATACAAAGTTACTATTTCCCTCATTCACCCTGTCTCCTCTATTATTAACATCTTATATTAATATGGTACATTCGTTACTATTAATAAACCAATATTGGCATATTATTATTGACTGAAATTTATAGTTAGTTCAGATTTCCGTAATTTTTAACTAATGGCCTTTTTCCGTCCGAAGATCCCATCCAGGATGCCAAATTGCATTTATCTCATGTCTCCTTATGTTCCTCTTGTCTGTGGCAGTTTCTCAGACATCAGTATGACTTATCACTGTTGGTATTGACCTTGATCACCTGGCTGGTATAGTGTTTGTTAGGTTTCTCCACTGCAGAGTTACTCTTCTTTTACTCCCTTTCATGCTGTCTTCTTTGGAAGGAAGTAGCTATGTTCAGCTCACACTCAGGGAGTGGAGAGTTATGTTCCACCCCCTTGAGGGTAGAGTATCACTATAAGTCAGAATTTTTCTGCACTAGAGATTTGTCTCTTCCCCTCTATATAGTCATTCATTTATTTATATCAGTATAGCTCCATAGATATTTATTCCACACATTAATTTATAATACAACACTACTTTACTTTGTTGCCCAAATTTTCTAGCTTTGGCCTTAGGAAGCTCTTTCAGTTGGCTCTTGTGTCCCTCTGACATAAAACCTCACCTTTGTGTGTCTTTTTTGTTGTTGTTCTTGTACACCTCCTTACTTTCTGGCAATATATGATGCTCCAGGCTCATCTTGGTATATTTCCTGCTCCTGTCCCAGAATCAGCCATTTCTCAAAAGGCCTGATTTTTCCTACTGGAAAATGGTATTAGAAACCAAGATTTGGGCATCATGTGCTCATTCCTACTGGGATGTTGGTTCTTTGAAGACTTCCAAACTAAAAGAACAAAGAAATATATGTGTAAGGACTAACCTGCATATATATACATATCTATATATCTTTCTGTATATAACTATATTTATATTAAATTAAACATGAGTTCATATTTATATTTCCAACTCTAGTCCATTACCACAAGTTATTCTAGTCTCCCTTTGCTTATCTGTAAATTTCCACTCCAACAGTGTGAAACC
Organism: Smutsia gigantea; assembly: GCA_032199065.1. Classification (NCBI taxonomy): domain Eukaryota; kingdom Metazoa; phylum Chordata; class Mammalia; order Pholidota; family Manidae; genus Smutsia; species Smutsia gigantea. The sequence goes on from JAVSCE010015960.1 coordinate 62,919, forward strand.
TGGCTCCCACCATCCACCATCCATTAACTTAATTGTTCAATTCCAGTGTATGTGTATAGCAGTATCAGTATTGTTAACCTACGCCTCCATGGGACACTTTATTAATGAGAGTGCAGTACTTCTCTATACTTGCCTTTGCTTTTAGTTTTACAGATTCTTTTCATTTCTAAAGTTACTTAAGTCAGCACTATTTCCCCCACACCCTTCAGTGAGATTGTTCCCTACCTTTGTAATACAGTTTGATGGTTTTGTCACATTCTGCATCCCATCTTGGGATTCTTCAGATGTTCTAAATTATTTTTTTAATTTTTTTCATGCATTAAGGTACACTGTGTGTTGTACAGTCCTATGGGCTTTGACAAATGCATTATGCCTGGTATCCACCATCACAGTATCATACAGAAGAGTTTCACTGCCTTAAAAAGTCCCCTGTACTTCACCTATTTAAGAGGGTTTATTCAACCCTCTCCCTGCTAAACTCTGACAACTATAGACCTTTTTGATGTCTCTATAGTTTTGCCTTTTTGTGCTTTTTAAAAAAGAAGACACAAGTAGAATATTTTTGTTGTCCTCTTTCTGTAGCCACCACTCACTGAATCTTTACCATGTTCCACATCCTGAACTATTATGCTCTCCCATTTGCAGAAGAGGAAACTGAAGAAAATGAGTTGAAATAATTCACAAAGACTCATAACAATGAATAAAGCTGCCTTCAAACCCTGGACATTTTGATTGTTTAAAGCCCCAGTATTTCCATGCTTAACTTGTGAGTCATCTGTAGAGTCCACTATATTTAGCCAATAAGATGAAGATGACTTACTTCCCAGTTTATCCATGCAATCTCAGTTTATTTCTGTTGTTCCAGCATAATTATTAAGTGTCCCCTTTCATGATAAAGTATATGGTCACCCACCCCAGGAAAAAGTCTAATGAGTTTCAGAGTCAGGTTGTGGGGGTAAGGATTATACTCCAGAAGATGTAGAAATATGCCAATGGGGTGTGATTTCAGAGTCCCCAGATGGGACCCACTACCCAGATAAAATCACTTCCCCCATCCAATCACCTTCCTCTTTGTTTTCCCAATCTGAATATTCCCCAATTCTATCAGCTGTGCTGTTGCTGCTAAAATGACTGACGCTTGTGAACATGTCTCCTGTTGTGGTCTCTCGTCTCTGCCTTGTGCTTCTCTTGAGTTTCAAACTGCAGTTCATGAATTGGTGACCCAGCATTCTGCCAGGGTTTTTAAGACTGGGATTTCACAGAAAAAAATTTTTTTTAATTCTCTCCCCCTAAAAAGAAAAAAAAAACAATAAACACATTTTTTAATTTGGGGGCAGACAAAAAAATTTTTATTTTGCCAAGTAAAGATGAGAAAGGTCTCCATCTTCTATATTAGTACCATCTATTAGAAATGTAATGCAAGCTGTAATTTAAAATTTTCCAGAAACCAAGTTTTAAGAAGTAAAAAATAAGAACAGGTAAAACTAATTGTAATATATTTTCTTTACCCCAATATATCCAAATTATTATAATAATCTCAATGTATTATCAATAGAAAAAATATTGGTACAATATTTTACATTTTTTAATGCTAAGTCTCTGAAAACCAGTGAGAATTTTGCACTACAGCACACTTGTTTGTATTCGCCATATTTTAAGTGCTCAAGAGCCACACAATGCAGTTCTATACTGTTACTCAGTAAAAGAAAGAACCATAGTACACTCTCTCTCTTCCTCTCTCTCTGCCTCTGTCTCTGTCTCTGTCACACACGATTATAATCTCTGGATTTTTGAAGAAGAGAATTAGATGAATCAAAAAATAAAACCCTTGTTTTTATCTTTCTCTTTCTTCTCTATGTCTCTGCCAACCATGGGTGGAGTTGCATGCTGGTGTCTGGGACAGCCACATCCACACTTCAGTTGGCTCCTTCCTCCCTTCACTGAACAGATATTGAGAGTCTATATTGTGCCAAGATCTGCTAGGGGATGCAATGGCAAGAGTGGAAACCAGCTGGGTCCTCGGAGCTCATGGAACTTCTCTTTGACTGTGGTATACCAAGTGGGGCTGTGCAAGCAATGAAAGGGTGTACTGTCTGCAGAGATTTTAAAAAGAATAATACCACTGATTGAAAGTTGGTCTGCATTTTATTATCACCATGTACCCACAATTCTTGCCCATGTCAATGAAAAAATACTCCTCCCCAAAGACCCAGTTGTTGGTCTAACTAGAGCCTTAATAATATATTTGTAAGCTTCAAAACAGCATATTTTAATGCTTATACACTAATAAACATATTCTACAAGGAAGTTCATTCAGAGCACTCCCAGTTATACAGTCAGCTCCTAACACATGCCAAGTCAGATGCGGCTACACGGGTTAGTCTTGAAAATAAGTTTGTTAACAGTCCAGAATTGTTCAAGCTAAGTTTCCTGAGCACTTGTGTCTCCAGCCCCTTTGGTACAACATATGTCTCTGTTTAAACAATAGATTCAGAATAAACAATGATAGCACAGTGATTATGAAGCTAAAGAACCAGAACTTGAGTTGCTTCAATTCTGCCATTCTCTGTGACCACTTGAGGCTTTTGTATTTAAAAGTTAAAACAGTGAAACAAAGAGCAAACTGCAGAGTGTGCTAACTGAAAATTTTGTTCTTCAGTGAAATTGTATTAGAGTAACATATTATTAAATTTGGTAAAATTATGCTATACCGAATTTGAAAAATATGTTTAATATTAAATTTTTTTAATGTTTTCTCATTTGTTTTTAAACTGTAATGTGAATAGTATTGCAACAGACCACTAAGTACATGTTTTTTCTTTTTTTCAAAGAACTATATTAATATAATTGAAAAGTATTGATCCAATACCCTTTTCCTTTCTTTGTACTACAGTGTTTATTTCTACTGACATGACTATGAAGTTCAATAGAAGAATTTCTTATCCCTTTTTTTTTTGTTCACCATCTGCATTTATTTTTCTGGCCATTATCATTAGTATTATTCATAGTGTTTCATGACTGTTATGGATAACAGTGTTGTCATTTAGAGGAGGTGGGTGCTAAAAAATGACATTATGAGTGTCAAACAATCTGGGTAGGATGTGGGTGCCCTGAAGAAAAGGGACATGGGTTAGGACAGCTCTGAGGAGGAGGCAGACGGAGGTGGGAGTGCTGGAACTGTGAGGGAATGGACCGCACTGCGTACTGTGTGGGGAGGCAGCTTGGCCATTCCACGACTGAGAAGAAACTGGCTCAAGGAGAAAGTGGGAGAGGAGGTCAGATTGGTGAGCAGGGGTCAGACAAAGCTTGGCCTGGTGGGCCAGGTGAGTCTGGTGTTTATCTTAAAAGTAATGGAGAAACCACTGAAGAGGTTTTAGAAGGGAAGAGACACATCAGATTTGCGACTGAAACACAGCATCACTCTGAAGGAGAATGGAATGGAAAGAGACCTGGTGGGTGCACGAACCAGGAAGGAGGCTGGGCAGGTGCCCAGATGAGAGCTGATGGTGGCCTGAACTGGCAGGGTAGCAGAGGTCAGCACTGCTCTAAGAACCTCACAATCTACCTACTGGATTCCAAACTGAATAGCCTGATGGTGAGCATGGCCTTAACTCCTGAGGCCTGCCAAATTTACACTCTGGGGCACTCAGTTGAAAGGACTTTGGGTAGTCTGTATGTAGTAATAACCATCATATCTTAGTGGCAGACTCAAGTTTTGGGTTTTGTTTTCCAAAATTTTATGTCCTTCTTAGGCTCTCATAGGAATTTGAGTGACCTCATGAGAGAGCACCAATTTGGAGTCAAATTACCAATCATCCAGTAAATATTTATTGAGCACCTACCATGGGCCAGGCACTCTCCAAGGGCTAGAGTAGTAAACAAAGCAGACAAAAATCTCTGCCCTCTTGACATTCCAGGGATGGGCAAAAAGCAAGTGAACACATAATTCCAGGATGTGGTAAGTACTATGAAGAAAACAGAAAGGGTGATAAGAGAGAATAAGGCAAGCAAAACTTAAGACATCTCAATACCAAACTTTGGACAGGATGTGGATGAAGAGGATCTCTTCTATGTTGCTGGTGGAAAAGTAAATTGGTACAACTTGGAAGAATGGCATTGCCTTGTAAAAGTTAGCATTCACATGTCCTCAGATGAAGCTACCACACTTCCCATGACATACTCAGGAGACTTTTCTTGCACTTGAGCACCAGAGACATATCTAGGATCATTAACAGTAAATCTCTGTAAGAACAAAAATTGGCAATAACCCAAATGTCCATTGACAAGACAAAAGATAGGAAAATTGTGGTATATTCCCACAGTGGAAAATGAACAAACCCTACACAGGTGCAATAATTTAGATGAATCAGCACTATAATGTTGAGTGAGAAAGGAAGTTATCAGAATATTGTGTACAGCAAGACAGCCTTTTGAAAAAGCTAAAGGAAAGAGAATATATTCTTAAGAAACCATATTTTAGAAAGTAAGAGAAAGGAGAAATTGGAACCCTCATACACTACTGGTAGAAATGTAAATGGTGCAGGAAATCCATGGAGACAGAAAGTAGTTGAATGGTTGCTTAGGTTTGAGCAGAGGTAGAGTTGGTGGAGTGACTAGTAGTTAAGTACAGAGTTTCTTTTGGGGGTGATGGAAATACTCTGAAACTGATTTTGGTGATGGTTGCATAATTGTGAATATACTAGTGATTTGTACACTTTAAATGAGTGAATACCATGGTATGTGAATTCTATCTCAATAAAGCTGTTAAGTTTTTTTAAAATGTAAGGGAAGATTCAGGATAGATATTACCTCAGGTGAGGAAAGGCAGGGGATGGGATGGGAAAGGAGTTCATAGGGGAAGGGAATTTATTACCAGCATTCCAATTCTCGTGTTGGGTTGCTTGCTGATTTCACTGGTCTTTATTGTATTATGTATATATAAATACAAACAAACATCAAGTGAGCCGCTGCCATGCAAGGATGGGGATGAAGAGTTTTCTAGGCAGAAGAGACAGCATGTACAAAGGCCCTGAGGTGGACCCAAACCTTCCATGTTTTTGGAATATCCAGGAGGCCAGTATGTGGCAGCTATAATAATAATACAGCAGCAGCTATGGGGCCTGAGTACGACTTTTGAAAGGCCTTAAGCACTTAAGAGATGGTGGTGCCATTTGAAAGAAAACGAGTATTCAAAGGAGAAAAGTGGAAAAGTGTTAGAAAATACAAAAAGAAAGCTTTTACTGTTCTCTAATCACTACTTTAATACCTTTTCAAAATGTTAAATCCATCCCTACCCCACCAATTTTTTTTTCTTATTGATGTCTGTTCGCTGTTGGTGCCAAGTTCCAGATAATTAATATTTATTGAGCATTTACTAGGTGTCAGGGATGTGTTTATAGTCACTATCCCATTTAATCTGTAAAAGGACCGTAAGAGGGTCAAACTACTTTTTCCCCATTTTAAGGATAAGCGAAAGGAGGCACTGGAATATGAATACAGGAATTCTAACTACATCAAGCATTGTACTGGCCATACAGCCATTGTGAAGGTTCAAACTTGCGGCTCTCCAATCTCAGCGTCCAATAAATTGTTAGAGGAACCATTTGGTAGAAACCCATGCCTTCTTCTGAGCGTCCTGTCCCTTTAAGAGTCACCCACTCCCGCCCGCTCAAGCTCCAATTTTCCTCCCGGGCACTCAGAGCAATACCCCGCCCCCCGCCTCAGCGGAGCCGCACTTCTGCCCTTCTTCCGCGCCCCTCACCCTCTGAGTTCTCAGCCCGCGCCGGCCCAATAGTGGGTGAGATCTATAACTGTAGACTCGTACGCACCGCCCCAGCCAGGGCCCGCCAGCCCCAGCGGAATGCCACTTTATAGAGACTCTAATCGCAACCCCTCCTGGCTCCTGATTCCGAGGGGCGAGGCCTCAGTGCCCAGGCCCTAAGTGCCAGGAAGGTGACCTCCCTCGCGGGTAGCACACGCCCGGCGGTGCCCGAGCGGGCCACACGTGGTGATCGGGGAGCGCGCAGCCCCTCCCCGCCACGCGCCTGGAGCTTGCGTCCCGGACACGCCCCTCGTGCTGGCTCCGCCCTCGTGCCCGCGCACGCTTCTCCCGACCTGAGAGGCGTAGTGCCTGGTTCTCGCATTAGGCTGGCAGTCGTGTAGGGTGGGACTCGGCA
>JAVSCE010015961.1:0-12379 GCA_032199065.1 Smutsia gigantea
TCCCTCCATCATATTTAAATGATAACCATGTTGGATACAATATTCTTGGTTGAGGCCCTTCTGTTTCATAACGTTAAATACATCATGCCATGCTCTTCTGGCCTGTAAGGTTTCTTTTGAGAAGTCTGATGATAGTCTGATGGGTTTTCCTTTGTAGGTGATCTTTTTTTTTTTTTTTTCTGCCTTTAATACCCTGTCTTTATCTTTGATTTTTGCCATCTTAATTATTATGTGTCTTGGTGTTGTCTTCCTTGGGTCCCTTGTGTTGGGAGATCTATGAGCTTCGGTGGACTGCGAGACTACTTCCTTCCCCAGCGAGGAAAGTTTTCAGCAATTATTTCTTCAAAGACACTTTCTATCCCTTTTTCTCTCTCTTCTTCCTCAGGTACTCCTATAATGCGAATATTGTTCCGTTTGGATTGGTCACACAGTTCTCTTAATATTCTTTCATTCCTAGAAATCCTTTTTATCTCTCTCTGCCTCAGCTGCTCTGTACTCCTGTTCTCTGTTTTCTATTCCATTAACAGTCTCTGGCATCTCATCCATTCTGCTGTTAAGCCCGTCGATCGCTTGTCTGATTTCTGTATTGTCTTTCCTCAGTTCCCTCACTTCCTCCCTCAGCTCTTGCACATTTCTCTGTAGGTCCATCAACATGGTTATGACTTTTATTCTAAAATCTTTTTCAGGGAGGCTGTGCATTTCCATCCCTTCAGAATCCCTCTCTGGGGTTGTCTGGTTGATTTTGGTCTGAACCATATTCCTCTGTCTTTTCATGGCTGTATAATTTGGTCACTGATAGTTGCCACGTATGTCAGCTGGGCTCTTTAAGACTTTAAAAGAGAAGAAAAAAAAAGAAAAAAAAGAAAAAAAAAGAAAAAAAGAAAAAAAAAGAAAGAAAAACAAAAACAAAACAAAAAAAAAACAAAAAAAAATGCCCACCGGACGTAGATTCTGTGGGAATGCTCTAGGTGGCGCTATTGCCCCACTATTCCACTGCTGTGACTGTGCCGCTCCGCAGGGCCCTTTATCACTCTGGCAGGGGTGGGAACGAATAGGAGGCTGTTGATCTCAGTGAGAAGTGTTAAGTATGGCTACGCTTCCTCAGTCGCCAGCTAAGGCGTCTGACACTCCCCAGGACTCCCAGCCTGCTGGGCTGAGTGTGCTGGGGCGATCCGGCTCCTCCGCTGGGCTCCTGTCTCTTTAAGACCGCTGAAGAAAGCGCGCTTTTTTTTTTTCCTTCCCGGGAGCCGGCTGCAAGCACCCTGGCGCGTTCCCCGCTCAGATCCTGCCCCTCTGTCTCTCCAATCTCCGCCGCACTGCGCAATGTGGGTCAGCGCTCCCCGCGCAGATCACCGGGGCTGGCTACTTCGCGGGGTGTACTTCCACTCCCTCCCGGCTCTGAATCCTCTCCTCCCGCCGGTGCGCTGGGGTGGGGGAGGGCTCGGGTCCCGCCGGGTCGCGGCTCCGTATCTTACCCGCCTCTTGGGGTGCCGAGTCCTCTCGGGTGTAGCTGCACGCTGTGCGCTTTCCTGTGTATTCTCGTCTCTCTTTTAGGAATAGATGTATTTTCTGTGTTTTCGTAGATAAATATAGTGTTGGGAGGAGATTTCTGCCGCCCTGCTCACACCGCCATCTTCCCGGAAGTCCGGATTACCTGCATGCTTTTAACAAATAGTATGGTCTGTGTTCCCACTCCAGACACTTGAACCAGAGTCTCAGAATAGGGGAAGGGTCTGGGAGTTTTCATTTTTGCTTTTGCTTATTTACCAGCTTGAGGAGGTGCTAATATGCAGTCAGGGTTGAAAGCCATGACTTGGTTTTTGTACCTGTAAGACCTAAAGATCTTGTTACCTGAAGCTTTTGCCCAGTTCAGAAAAGCCCGTTTCCTCTAACCAATTGGTTTCAGAAACTGCACAAATTAAATTTTTATGCAAAATCTTTGTTATTTGAGTATTTTTGCTGTTTTATTAGCTACCTAGCGGCTTTGTATGGTTTTTAGTGCTCTCACTCTGCCCTGCGCCTGTATGTCTGGTGTGTTTCTCGTTAAAAATACCAGGGCACATCTCTTCCCTAAATAGCATCTATCATCTATTTGATGGCAGAAAGTCTTTATAAATCTGGAGGTTCTTAACCTTGAAATTCTTCTTTATTTTAGCCCCAAATTATATTACCTATTCTAGTATTTCAGCAGCACATATACCTACCATGTTTGGATTCTCCAGATACCCAGAATCGAAACCATGATCAAAGTAAAAAGAGACAGGAAGTTCAAAAAGTTCTCAAGGCAGTGCTGAGTAGAAAACTTGAATTTAAGCAATTGAATAGCTAAAATGGATATACGAATTTTAGAGCTAGCAACTATTCAAAGAGCATAAACATTTTACGATAAAGAAGCCTTTTTGATAGTTGCATTAAGCTTGCTTTGTGTTTGGTATCTTATAAATCTCAGCTTCATTATTACAGTAACGTGAAGTATGTTGGCCTGTGAGTCTTGGTTAATGGCTGTCGTACATTTAAGCAAAAATGTCTTCAGTAGAAAGGAAACTGCGTTACATTTTCAGCAAGTTAAGCTGTTATTTTTCTTAACCTATTTCAAGGACTGCATAGGATGTTTTTTTATAAGGGTGCTCACGTATGACATGCCTGTGAGTGCTTATTCTAGAGAAATGGCGTTGACTATTTCACTTGTCTGCATTTTCAAAACAATGAAGACATATCACGGACTATAAAATAGAAATAGCAACCGTTCAAAATAGTTGAACATTACTGTATCATTTACTCTACAGAGGCAATCTTGTCATTATAGTAAATACAGCCAGTTTATGTGCATATGTAGATGCAGGGGTCTGTAATGTGCATTATGATTTGTAACTATCAAATACACAAGTGTAATGGATATTTTGGTTTCTTTCCAATACAAGTTTATATGAAACAAAGATCCTGTGCCTGTGTGCTCTCTTGAGGAGTGTTTTCAATTTTACCTGAAGAACTTGCCTTCCCTCCCTGCTTTTTTTGCAGATGAATTATTGACAGAAAAGTCTGAAAGCAGGTTGATTCTGTGCCCATGTTTTAGATTTCAGATTCACGTGCATCTTAATAGTTGTCTCCATGCAGTCTTACCCAGTCAAGGCTTTCTGGTTTGTGGTTTGTGCATAAAATTGTGCAAGGGCTCTGCAATGTCCTATCTTTGTGACATGGACAGGTGTGATGTAATAAGTTATAAGAAATATGTATTTGGTCATTCATATGATCACATATATATTTCCCAGGTACATTTGATTTTCATCCACAGTTCCTGAAAAACACTGCAGTCTTAAAGGTGAAACAGGTGTTTTCTCATGTTAATGAGCCAGAGGCTGAATCAGCCAGTGGTCAGTAATTTAGTTAATCATAACTATGCAGTGAAGCCCTCACAAAACCCGTGAGAAGAGCTTGCTCTCACTCTTGCAGCACTCTGCTTTACCTACCTTGCTGGGTTGGGTTCTGCTTCTTAGTGGGAGAGAGCTTCTATGCTGGGGAACCGGAACGTCTCCACGTGCCACCCAGTCAGGCCTCAACCTCCACAAGGACAGAAACTCCTTTATTTGGGACCTTGCCCTATGTCTGTCTTAATCTGGCTGTTAACTTGTATCCTTCATAGTATCCTTTATTAAACTGGTAGAGGTAAGTATTTTCTTGAGTTCTGTGAGTTGCTCTAGAAAATTAATCAAAACCAAGGGGGAGGTCATGGGAATCTCCAATCTGTAGCCGGTAGGTCAGAAGCACAGGCAACAGCCTGGGGGTTGTAGCCTGCGTCTGGAGTGAGGGGTGGAGGGCAGTCTTCTAGGCAGGAGCCCTTAACCTGGGAATCTGGTGCTGTCTCTGGGCAGATAGTGTCAGAATTGAGTTGAGTTCTTGGACACCCTGCTTCTGTTAGAGAATTGTTTGTTGTAAATATGTGTCGGAAGACCCCCTCCCACATAACTTACATGTGTTGTAATCGGGGCCTCACGGGTTTTGTGAGGGCTTCACTGCATAGTTAAGATTAAATTACTGACCCCTGGCTGATTCAGCCTCTGGCTCATAACATGAGAAAACACCTGTTTCACCTTTAAGACTGCAGTGTTTTTCAGGAACTGTGGATGAAAACCAAATGGACCCGAATGAAGTTACACTATTATTACTGCTGTGTGTAATATTGTTACTGTTATATATATATATGTAGGGGAAAAACACACTATTGCATTTGGTGAGCTAATATATAACTCTGTCTACAAAATGATAATATTAAAAAATGTAATTGCTTTAAGAAAGATCTTGCGTGATATGTGAACTTTATAGAGACACCTGTTTTTCCATATTCTTCCAAGTTAAAAAATGGACTGAGCCCTGGGTGGTGATTGGAGTTGGGGAGGGGGGCGGACATTCTAGGGAAGAGAGGAAAGTGCAGTTCCCTGGGTTTAGAGCTCTGACTCAGAGTCCTTCTTTAACTTAAATGAACACAAGTATCTGCTAGAATAAACAACAGTCATTAGTCCTAATCAATACCATATGGATGTATTACTCTAAAATTAAACCCAGCTCAGTAATACAGTCAGCAAGTCAAATTATGAGTCACTGTAGAAAGATTGCCCAGCTAAATCTCACACTGAATGCATCTCATCTAAAAATCTGTTCCAAAGAACTGGCTGCCTTTGCCAACTTCGTCCAGGTTTACCAACATGTCCATCACAGTGGTTCTTGAAGGGATTGAGGGGAGTAGTAGGGTTTTCACAATGTCTGGGGGCACATTCATGCTTATGCCCAGGCATTACTACTAATATTGTGACTGTAAGGAGAGCTGTTTGCACTTACTGGGCCGGAGCCGGGGGTGCTGAATGGTCTCCAGTGCTCAGGACCGTCCCAAGCGTCGGCTGTCCGGAATGCAAGTAGAGGGACACCGGTAATAAGGACTTGGAACTGTAATGATACCGTGACTACTGATTAGTAAAATACGTAAGTTTAGATCAGATATTTCACATCTGCGTATAGATCAGTAGTTGGCTCCAGTCTTTAAACAAATGGGGAAGATTTTTTTGTTATATGTTCATTAAATTTCAAAGGAAAATTACGGCAGCAGTTGGGAAACCATGAAGTCCTAAGTCACAAACGGGAAGAGGTCGCAGTTGCTGTGCCCCAAGGTGACGTGGCCAATCTCAGAAATCTGTTCATGACCACTGGGTTTAGTAAGAAAACACACTTTATGAAACTGACTCAAATGTTTATGTAAATATACTAAATACCTTGAATTTTGTACATTTTAAACTGTCTGTTTTTCTAATGAATCTTAGGCTTTCTTAGGACCATATTTCTGCTTTTTTATGGAAAAGTAGGAAAAGTAAAAATTCAGGTTCAGTTGACCTTTTTGCTTTAGACAAATAATAAATTATTTAGATAAATAATTGTAAGGGAAAGGCATTTTTGCTAGGAACAAGAACTTTTTAAACTTTTGTTACCGTTTCAGCAAATTGGGTATAGATGGCATTCTTAGCTTGCATTTGTCCTGTATCACATGTTGCAACACTAAAATTTATATTTCCTGGGCTGTTACTCAGGTCATAGGCTGAGTAGTCTTATATTCTTTTGAACTTAAAGTCAACAATTAAAATAATTTTATGATAACTATTTCACATTCATGTTCCCATAATAATTATGCAAAGTTAGCTATTTATTTGCTTATTAAGAAACTTACTAATTAGGCTTCTTGGAATCAGAGGAGACCTGGCTTTAGGGCCCAGCTCTAGCCTGAATGCTGTGTGACTTAATTATGCTCTTCAAAGTCTCATATGCAAAGTGAGATCAGTACCCATCTTCACAGGATTTGTGTGAGTCTCACACAATGTTTTAATTTTATTTGGAATGAAGGAAAACTTGGACTTAAAAAAATCTTTAAAAATTTTAACCAGGTGTTATGTTTCTGAAAATATAATTTCATGTGAACTTACTGTGAAGAATAAATATGGTTTAAAACATTCTTTGTGATCTTTTGGAAGGGCTTGCTACTTGGTAGTTGTCCTAAGTAAGGGTGGGGCCTTAAAGTGCTAGCCTGCTAAGTTGCCTTTGTAGGAGGAACAAGGCAGCTACGTCTATGTGGAATAGGAGTGTTTGCATTTTGCCATGGTGTGGATTCAAAGGTAGATGGTGACCAAGTGACCCAGTCAACTTGCAGCTCGGATTACTTGAAACTAAAATCACTAACATATGCAGAGATAACAATGTCAAAGTACTAGTGCCACTAGATGCTGATGTATCTTAAAAATAAATCTTTTTCCTTTAAGTTTACCTGGGCATGTTTCTTATTCGTAAACTGAGCAGAGCAATAACAGAAATTGGTACCAGAAGTGGGATATGAACCAGCATTTTAAGAGCTTTATTTCAATGTAAGTGTCTTCATGAGCACAGGGTAGTCCCATCGGAGGCACATTCAAATTTTATGAATCCAACTATGTGCGCTGGGCCAGACAGAAAAAGAGAGAGGTTGAGAATTTAAGTCATGCAGTCACTTCTGCCTACCATTTATTTCTCTCAAGTATTCCCCCAACTGAGGGTTGAAAGGGAGACATTAATCTACACCTCCCTCAATTGATCATAGATTCTTTGTGCCTTGTAGTGTGAGATTCTCTTTCTGCAGTGTGATTCTAGTGTTTAAAGATAAGTATTTTCTCTAAAAGATGTCCTCAAATATAAGCCAACTTCTTCATCTGGTGCTCACCCAAAGCATGAGCCATCTGTTTGAATGCTAAAGGAAAAATTGGCGATGTCAGACATAGAGAGTCTGCTTCCAACATAGTCTGTAAATGTTGTATACTGTGTTTTAAAGGTGACTTAGATTTCCAAGCATGATTTCAACTTCATGGAATTTTTTTCTTATGTGTACATCTCTGTATAAGGTGCAACTCCACTATAATAAATGCTGCACCTTTCCAGTTTTCCTTTTGCAACAGGTTTTTTATCTTTCAAGGTTTATGGAGACCTTTTTAAAAAATTCTTTTCATTAAAGGAATTAATCTGAATATGAAGCAAGGTTTTGAACAAATATTTTTAAAGTTTGTTTGTACCTATAAGTGACCCATACAAAGTCAAGGCTACTTTAAAATTTTATCAAATTGTATATTTAATGAGATAAGCCCTAGTCATGTCAGCAGCTTTACATGGTTATCCTCTGTAATACTTCTCTGACCAGTCCGGGAGGTTATGGGACAGGATCGGCTATGGGCTAGAAGATGGTGCTCTAGAGATCAGCAAACTGTTTTTGTAAAGGATCAAATAGTAAATATTCTGTAAAGGACCAATAAAAAGGCTAGGCAGGCCATGAGGTCTGTTGCAACCACTCAGCTCTGCATTTGTGCGCAGAAAGCAGCCATAGATGACAGATAAACCAATGTGCGGCTGTGTCACAATAAAACTACACAAAGAAATGACAGGTTGGATTGGGTGACAGGTTGGATTGGGCCCACTGGCTGCCCTGAGCTAGGAAATGATGCTCCAGACACTGGTTCTTTAAATTTGGTTCCCAGACTAGCAGCTTTGACATCACTGGAAACTCATCAGCAAATTATCAGGCCCCACCCAACAATAGCCACCAAGTCAGACACTGGGGCTGGGCCCCGCCATGAGGGTGTTAACAAGTCTGCCAGGGGATTCCAATGCTTGTATGGCTGAAGTTTAAGCACCACTGCTTTAAAGATCTAGACCCTTCTAAAGCCAACCCTAAAACTACACAAGATATTTTTGGTAGTGTTACCATTGGTGTACAAGACAGTAAAGTAATTTGAATATTGAAATAATGTAAGTTCAGTCTGGAGCTAGAAAAGAGCTTTGTACTTCTCATCAGGAAATATTTGTTTTTCCAGTTCCTGAAGTTGTCTTTTCTATTTAATATGTTTGAATGTATTATAAATTTCTCTTGAAAAAATTTCCCTTGTATTTAAGACCAGTGTGTGTTTGTGCTATCAGCATATATACTAAAACCTATGAAAGTAGTACAGTTTCCTATTGTGAGATTCAGTTTGGAGTGGAACCTAACAATGATGCAAAGTTGTTGCATATGATCATACCAGGAGTGGTAAAAGACCCACATCTTAAAAATACCTGTGTCAGGATATTCAATAGGAATTTTCCTATCGTTCTGGAATTGCTAGCAAGGGCCAAAGCTGAGAACCAAAGTTACTAAGTTCTCCCCTGTTTTACTGTCCAACACTGCCAAATCCTGGATTTATTTTATCCACCACTTCCTTTTCCCTCGAGTGTAAAGAGAGGTTTGAGGAAGGGGAATGCAGCCTTGCCCTTATGGGGAAACAGAATAGCCATGGCTGCTTCCTTTCTCGTGGTGGCAGAAGGGGAAGGTGGTGGTTTCTCTGAAGCCCAGGGGGTGGGGTGGGCGACTTCCAGAGAATCAATCTGAAACCAGAAGTGCATACAGGCCCTTCTTGTATTGTCACTTCAGTGGATCTCGGGCAGAGCCTAGAGAGAGCAGGAAATACATCCCACAGAACGCCGGGAAGTGTGTATACATAGAGACTGCCCCGTGTAGAGGTTCCTGAAAGTGAGCGAGTGGCGAGAGCAGCCCGTGTGGGCAGCTGGGCGGGCCCTTGAGTGGTGTGCTTTGAGAACACAGTTCCAGGTTCTGCAGCCCTCACAAGCTATGGGAGTTACCCAGAAGTGCTTTGGGCTCCTTGGGAACCATCTTGGCAGTTAAGGCAAGGGCAGGAATTGTGTAATTATCTAGTTCAAGTGCGAGGAGAACCCACCTCCAAAGGGGCTTTGAGGACATTTACCACGTCTGGCCAAAGGGACGAGGTTCCTCCTCCCTGAGGGGCCTGCTCCTCGCAACTGAGGGCGCTGGGGCGAGGCTGGCAGGAGCCCAAGAACACACATGTATAGCCTGTTGGGAGACCATCAGCATCAGAAAGAACGAAGTCCCATCAGTAGGAACGAGGGTCTCCTCTTGCGCCAGCCAGCAGTTACATGGTTCTGCCTCCCTGACCCTTCCTCCTTGCCCCAAGCACCAGCATTAAAGTAAAAGAAGTTGTCACAAGGACAGATAATGCTGTTACAATCCTAGAGCTTCCGTCCAGCCCATGACTGGGACAGGAGTAGGGATGGGCAAGGGGTTTTGCATCAGGTATGTGTCCAGAACTGCCAAGGGCCTGGTGTTACTTTGCAAGCTGACAAGTTAGCCTGATACATTCATGTCTGCTAACTCCTGGGTCAGCGATAAATTGCTTTTACTACTTCCCGCACAATAAAAGCATGAGCCTCAACATAGGGGTTGGTTTCCCTTGTCCCCAAGTCCCAGGGTGGCGCTTTAAGGGCTGAGATAATACGAATATGTGCAGTAGGTTATGTTCCAGGAGAAGCAGCCAGGCCAAGAGCTGAGGGCTTTTTTCAGCAAGCAGCAAATACTGAAGCAAGCAAGCCAGATTCCCCCCTTTTGACAATGAGAAATTAGACAGTGGTCGTCTGGGCTGGGAGAAGGCTGAGGCGAGGGATGCAATGACAATGCAAAACTAAGGAAGCGCTCAGTCTTCGGTTTGCTCAGTGCAGGATTGGCACCTAAGCGTTAGAGCCTTCTCATGTTTTGTGCCCTGGGCCCCTTGCTTGTCTTACCCTGATCCCGGCTCTCATGGCCATGCTGGACTATTGGGTGGTCACCTTGCCTTAGTTACCTGTGTGACTGCAGAAGTTCAGTGTCAGAGGACACACACACCTGGCAGTCTAGCACACTCGTAGGAAAGTGCAGAGACACTCCCAATGAGACCAAGGCCCCAAACTGAACTGTTTTAATAACCCATATGCCAAACCCAGCTCCAGCCCATGGTTTTGATACATTTTTTTAAAGGAATACAAAATATACAAAAATATGCAGCAGAGATCACATGTGACCTACAAAGCCTAAAGTATATACTATCTGCCTCTTTACTGACCCCCATAAAAACTGAAAGGTATTTTATTTGTGCATATTTTTAAAAGGTGAAAGAGGGAGACTCAATATAATATAGCTTGAGGAAACAATTTTTAAAAGTTGTTTTATATTTATCCCCCCAAAATGTGTCTCTTCAATAAACTACAGACATGATAGACATTAGGCCTCTGAAACCCAACTTTAATTAAAGCAAAAAGAATGTATTGGTTCATAGGCAAACTGCAGAAAGGGCAAGGTGTAAAATCAGTCCAAGGGCCACTGAATCTAGAGATTTGAAGGCCATTGTGCACTTGTTGGCTTCATGTTTGCCTCTGCAGACCACTATGGAAGGGTTTCTCCCGAGCAGTGGGGAACAAGGCTTAGACCCCTCCAGAATCTGAGAGGCTATATGGAGTCTGTGCCCTAGTCTCAGGTTCGGCCATTTTCCAGCCCTGGACCAGCAGCCTGGGCAGGGTGGGAGAGCAGCCATGTGATTGTCCCAGCTGCGTGCTGTCTCTGGGGCTAGGAACACCCAAGGGCTGCTCCCAGAAAGCAGTGAAGAGCAATAGCCCAGGCGTGACCTGGTGATCATGGGCAGCTGCCCAGTTTGGTCTACTACAGTGTCCTTTAGTTTGGAATATGTAGGATTTTTGAGGCCCTGTCAATGTCTGCAGTTGAAGTTTTTAGTCTGTAAAATTTTCATGTGTTTAAACTTAGCTGCTCTGTTTCTGATCGATGCATCAGATGGCCTCTCTACTCCTGTTTCTTCAGTTTAATCACGTTTGGAGTTGTGCTCTGCTCTGACTATGCCTCACAGCATTTCCTCTTCTGCCGTGGGCTTACTGTGAGTGAGTTGCTTGGGGGAGCTCTGATTAATCACCCTCTTAGGGCCAGGTACCCCTGCTATCTTTCTGGCCTCGCCAGGTCATTCTATGGCAAACATTACATTCCTGATTCTAGACTCTCTGTGTCTCGTAATCTCAGTGATGATTCTGTTTTGCTAATTAATTTTTAGTGTGGCTTGTAGATGGTGCTCATGAAACAAGTGAAATGTGACAGGCTTACAATCCATAAGGAAGCCTGAGAAAAAGCAACCCTTCTCTACTAGGGGCTTAACGCCAGATTGGTCTTAGGGTCCTGAAAGCCTTGCTAGGCTAACTCAGTTCTCTTCTGTTTTGTCTGACACTATGTGCACCTTGGGTAATGTCCGCCTGCCACACTCGGTTAAATACTGTGTCAAAAAATATTTCCAAAGTGTCTACTTTCCCAGGATAAATTTTGGAGTCAACATCCACTCAATATGAAACATCTTATTTATAAAAATCTCAGAGTTGAAAGGAATAGTAGTAATTCAGTTCCACTTTGTCACGTAGTTGCTTTAATATGCATCAACCTAGCCCTTTCTAGGCTGCCCCTAGAAAACCTAGCTGGTTTTCAGACAGCTCCCATCATTGAGAAGTCTCTTCCTTGTTGCACTTGCCTGTCAGGGCTGGCCTGTTCTCTAGGGACGAGGCCCGGCAAGCAGGCTGCTCTCTCCTGATTATCCTGTCCATTCATCTCCTCTCCTGCTTAATTTTAGTTAAACATGTTTGACAAGGAAATGTCTATTGGTGGTTGTATTTTTCATTGGTTTTCTGCAATAAACTAGTTTCTACTTCTGAAAGCTTATTAGGGTTCTAAAATGGTCGAAAGCCCCTAGCACCACACACTTAAGAATACAATATTTCATTAAAATTTTTATTTTCAGTTGCATTTTATGACTCTTTGAAACATGAAAAAGAACAATTCTTAAACAAAGTGAATGTGAATTTGTGGAAGGTAAGCAAATTCTTAACTTCTAAAGCAAATCCTTGTATTTGTATTACACCAGAACATAGAAAAGTCCAGATAAGTTTATTGTTTGAACAATAGTTTGTTTTAAACCATTAAAGCTGTGTGAAGCATATGAGAGTGTTACTAGGTGACTAGCTATGGGGCAGTGAAAGAATTTTATCAGCTGTTGGACTTCAGTATGTTGTTCCTGGGTTAATCCCAGCATACGCAATATAGAAAAACATATTTATGTCGTGAAAATAAAATTATACTTTTTAAGTTACCATTATTAAAGTAATACATACACAAAGTAAAAAGAAAATCAATTGATATAAAATGGTTTTAAATAGGAAGTAAAAATCTCTGTCTCTAGCCTAGTAGTACTCTTCAGAGGTAGGCAGTCATCTCTTACCTGTTCTACTTTTAATTCTAAAGGTGGCTAAGGCCAGAGTGAATAATATTCTTATTTCTCTGTTCTTGATGTATCAACTTCAGACTATTTTAGTCAATTTCCTAATATGAAGGATGACTCTTACCTTTCTTTTCTGCCTCTTCCCTTGAGTTCGTTATTATTTTATGTTCTTTGGAGGTGGTCACTTTTAGAACTTTAAATAATATACTTAAACATCTA
This sequence comes from Smutsia gigantea, assembly GCA_032199065.1. Classification (NCBI taxonomy): domain Eukaryota; kingdom Metazoa; phylum Chordata; class Mammalia; order Pholidota; family Manidae; genus Smutsia; species Smutsia gigantea. The sequence continues at coordinate 12,366 of JAVSCE010015961.1, forward strand.
TTCTTTATTCCATC